>PVJO010003729.1:15875-119302 GCA_004026905.1 Hystrix cristata | reverse complement strand
AAATAAAAATTGACAAACATCAATAAAAATATATTATAAGTTTCTTGATGTTTTGCTACGTTTTTATTTCTATTCCCAGTTCTAAGTCTTCCACAAAAACTTTCTGAAGTCCTCATTTCTTCAGATTCCTTCTCTCCTTGCACATTTCTCTCCCCAGGGCACAGCATGGACATTTAAATCAAAATTAGCCATGTGGTGGGAGGGGGAAAACCACCCATCTCAACTTTTTATAAACCCTACTTCCTTCAACTACTGTGAAGCTCTGAATCTTTTTATGCTCACTCTTTTAATAAATATAGGTTTGACCAATCTTTTTATGCACTTCCCTTTCAACCATCATTTAAGTTTAATTCTATACAATAAGACCCCTGTGAGGTCCTGGTAGTCAGGCTGCTTTTGAGAAAACAGGCTTTAGTCACAAATAACTTGAATGTTTAAAAGTCTCTCCAGTAACTGTTCACAGGGCTTCTCAGGAAACTCAGGAAAGAACTAGTTCACTGCTCTAACTTGCTTCTCTCTCCACTTTATCAGTTAGGTATTCTTTTTTATTTTTATTAAAGTTTTAAATTTGTTTTTCTAATTACTATTACTAGGGACATATTATTAGGATAATGATCTAAAATGTTTTGTTAAACATTTAACATACTTTTAAACTCACATGTTTCTAATGTAGAATTATTTAAATAACTGAAACAATATGTTTGCATTTAATTTATAATTTTTGAAGTATGTTAAAATCAACACTAACTTGGAAAGGTACAATCATATGAAAAACACCAAACTCTTTATTTCACAAAGTGACTCTGTATGTGGGAAGTGGACAGGGGATCTTTATAGAGAAAAAAACACTTGAGTGTTAGTGAAAAGCCACATGGTAGGGGCAGAACTGTGTTCTTGAAAAGTGATGGGCAGGAGATGGAGCATTCAATAAAGAATGAGATTTCACTCTTCATCTCTCCCCATCCATTAACATCAAGTGTTTAAATGCATCCATATTAAAACTGCTCCCAATGAATTCAGCACAACATAACAGCAAAAATGTCAGAGTTCAGCAATCTGTATGGGACTAGGAAGTGATTTCTCCTGAAGAGAGATGCTATCCCAAGGAACAAAAGCAGAAAAACAATCCAACATGTGACTGGAGGCGAATGCAAGACAAAAAAATCTCTCCCGCTCTCCTCTGAGACTACTGGCTACATCTTTAGAATATCCTGCACAGAAAACAGAAATAGTATTTTTCTACACAATGCAAAGCAAAAGTTCTTTTTCTTTTATTTTGCTGCCAAGTATATGAACCGAAGATTCATGCAGAGTACTGTACCTTAAAAACATGAAACCAAGAACCAGTTCCTGAAAAGCGACATCCTAAAGTAATTAAAGCTTTTATTTTATTTTATTTTTTAATAAACCGCAAGAGCATTAGTCAGGTTTTAATATTAAAAGAAATCGGGGGGTGCAGGATTGATTGTGCTCTACTATATATTTGTATTTAAATAAAAAGAAAGCATACCTTATCAGAAGTTCAACTCTTGCTCTTTACTATATTAAAATAAAGTTTTGACTTACAGATAAAACCAAAATGAATATTCCTCTGGTCATTCTCTCTCTATCTCTTTATCACTCCCAAACCACCCACTTACTGATTGTCCAATTTCTTTCAATGAATAAAAATAAAAACATAGTCTAAACTTCCAGTCATCAGGTACCTCATCTTCACAATTACTAAGGTCTCTGGCTATTTCAATATACTTGCCAACCTGACAAGAGCTCTTGGTGATGAACAGTATGCGAATAGCCAGAACCACACACTCCTTTGCTTAACCGGCACTTGTCAGCAATATTAAAAGGAACTTCACAATAAACAGGCTAATTTCAAGTATGTAGAACATGAAATTTCAATAATTTTTCTCTCAAACTTCATGTCTGGTTCTGCATAGGTTACCCCTTCTCATTTCTCATTTAAACCCCCTCCCCAGTTATTTCCCAGTTCAATCCCAATGAGAAGTATATGACATAGGACAACAAACCTACATACAGTTAAGCCATGTGCATGACACCAAAGAGAACATCAAAGAAAAACAGGAGCAGATCAGCAAGAAGTTTTCATTATCATAAGAACTCTCAGCAATGAAATTTATTTCTGCTTGTCTGTTTTCTTACATGAACAATAGGAGGAGAAACTAAATCACAAATTTACAGTGAATGCAAATCAAAGTTATTCTTTTAAAAACACAGGCTATTAAAAGGCACAGAGTAGAATAATAGCAGTAAGCCTTTGGTTCCTTCCACCTGCCCTGGATTCTTGGGTTGCAGCTTCTCTAACAGCTAATTTTCTCTTCTTGTGGGGTTTTACTTGCACTGCTCTCCACTTCTATTTCTACCCCTGTAATTTTTAGAAAGGCGATAAAGCAACTGTATAAGAATGCCTAAAAACATCAAAGACCCAAGGCTTTGCTGGTTGTGTGTGGCATAGGAGGAAGAGGAGGAAAACGTGAGGTAATGAGGATCTACTGTATTTACCTTATGTGCAGGGCATGTGGGCAACAATAGAAACCATGTAGGGTGCACTTTTGGTCAAAAAGGAACATGGCAGCCTAATGTGAGGCCTTTGTTCTTCAAAAGGGTCTCCTTTCCCCCTTTTGTGCTTCACTTAATTCATGGCATCTGAGCTGCTCTTGAACTTGACAGACCAAGAGGAAGAAAGGGAGAGGAGAGGGGGAGTTAGCCACTGAAAGACAAGGGAAAAGGAAGGACTTCAAAGAGAATTCATTGGAAAAAATTAGTTCTACTGACAGTTTTGATGAAGTTTTAAGAATTTTAAGAGTTAGAAAGTACAATTCAGTGTGAAAATAAATTTAATTTTCCCAGTGATTGCAACAAATAATAGATACAAAATGAATTATGTACTGTACTAAGCACTTGGTATAGATTTTTTCCTGAGACATGGACTTCCTGAAATAATAGAAAACATCTGATAGTCAACATTTACACAAAAGATAAACAATCTACATGCAGGACTGTACTATAATTAAATTATTTCCCAGTTTAGGAGAATTTTACTTCAGTAATAAATAGCACTGAAGAATACTACAAAACCACCAGCACCACCTGCAGGATAAATACAGATGTGCAGTCTATAATGTATTTAAAAGCCTAAGATTTTAAAAGATGTATTTACTATGACACTTTGAAGTCAAGAATTTAAAGAAAAAAATTTTTTTGTAAAACAGAAAACAACTTCAGATGAAGAACAAAACTCTAGGAACCTCTGGCCAATTTTAAATATTCACAAATATAAGTGCAGAATAATAGAAAGATCCTCAGCTATGCTATGTACTTACTAATACAAAAAGCTGCTTCAAAACCATAAAAAAATCCAGCTATAAAATAAGTGACTGTTCCATGGCTTTAAGATAGGTATTTTTTTTTCTGATTATAAAGCACACATTCATTATAAAACAACCAAAGAAGTCCTGTCAGACTTAGTATTTATTTCTTCAGGTTTTTCTTTTATACATCTGTTACATATGTAATCTTGTATTTTCTGTGAAGCACACTAATTTTTGTAGTTCCTTTCTTCTTATACCTTCACATCCCCATGTCCTCACTTAATATATTTTATGCTGCCTTTTATATCAATTTTTGGTAGTACATAGCATTCCACTACAAGGATGTACTAATGGTGCATAACCAAATGCCCTTGATAGCTACTGGATTATCTCTATCTTTTCTACTTTACAAAGTTTCAAGAAATAGCACTGTTAGTATATCTTTCCTTACTGGTGTAAATGTTTCTATAAACAAATGGCTAAAGACAGAATTCCTAAGTAGAAGGGTACAAACATTTTAAAATGTATTATTATCAAATTGCTCTTCAAAAGTTGTACCTAGGCAACTTCCCAATATTACATAAAAAAAGTGTTTGTTTCACCTGATCCTAGACAACAGGACTCTTTTAAATATTTGAACATTTACATATACCATCCTTTAAATTCAGAATGGTATACTTATTCCCAATATTTACTGATGAAAAGACTTTAAAAAAAAGCATTACTTTTAAACTACATTTACGGCCAATTATTTTATAGTCACAGCTCAATTTCATCTTTTAATAAAACTACTGCCCATTACTCATCACAATGCATCCAGAAGGCACAAATCCACCATCTTCAGATAATTTACTACTAACAGAGACAGGATTTGCTGCAAGTCTCACATACAACTGTAAAAATAGGCAGAACCATATAAATGCATACCCTTTCCAAGAAAACTATTTTGAAGATATAGCTTTCAATTGGATTTATATGCATGCACATATATATGGAATGGATTAGTTACAGTTTAAAATTTGTGCAAATCATTCTAATATGTTTAAAAATATGTGCAATCATTCTAGTCATACCTTGTCCAGACAAGTTATGTAAGTATGAATCTGCAGATGTGACAGCGTTAACTTAGTATTAACCTAAGATGACTCCTAAGACAGGGTTCCTCAACTTCAGCACTAATGACATTCTGGACCAGATAATTCTGTTAGGGGAAGGAAGATGGGCAGACTTAACATTGTACAGTGTTTTGCAGTACACCTGATCTCTAATCACTAGATGCCATTAGCATCATCCTACACAATGGGATAGCCAAAAATGTTTCCAGGCACTGTTAAATGTACCCTGGGAGGCAGAGGTGAAATTGACAAAATCAAGTCCAGTTGAGAATCATTACTCTTGGGTACCAAAATGAACTATCACGTACATTTCACAATGTCATGCACTGCCTCACAAGTTCCATTTTAGCAGCATACAAAACCTGGGGATACAGATCAGTAGCAGATCACTTGCCTGGTATCCATGAAGATCTGAGTTTGAGCCCCAGCATTGCAAAAAAAAAAAAAAATAAATAAAATTAAAATTAAAAGTAATTTTTAAAAAAGCATACAAATATATTAGTTGTAATACTTATCAATTTTTCATTAACCTTTACTATATTCTGCAGCCATCAGTGCATGTAGCAGCATCAAGTAGACACAAATTAAAACAGTGACACTAACTTAATTACTAGGTAACAATGATGTGTCAGAGCAGCTTAATGAAAGAAATACTAAACCGGTAAGGCAAAAACCTCACTTATTTCATCACTGTGAACACTCCTGTTCAGTATATCTCTAAAATATATCTTGACTCCAGTGCTTCTCTGTATCATTCACAACCTTCATCTCAGCCACCATCATCTCACCTAGACTTCGAGCTCTTTAACTGTTCCCTCAAGCTTCTAAACTCTGCCGAGCGATTCTCCATGCCTTTGCTCATTCAACTGCTATTTAATGAATGCCTATTACATTCAGCACTTTTCACACTCAGAATACATCAGTGCAAAAAACTCTTACAAAACTCTATCTAATGAAAATTATATTCTAGAATAAGATATGCTAGGTCAAAGGGCAGTAAGTGCTCTGGCAAAAAAAAGAAAGCAGGGAAGGATGGGCAGAGGTGGGCCTAGTGCTAAATACAGCAGCCAGGGATAGACTCACTAACTGTATAAAGATCTGAACAATTTTTAGGGAGTTTAACACATGGATATTTGGCAAAATGGCATCTCAGGCAAAATAGAGACCAAGTCCAAAGGCCCCAAGGTGGAAACATGACTCTGACTTTACTGTGAATGAAACAGGAAACCCTTAGAAGACTTGGAGCAGAGGAAAGCTATGTTCTAACACTTTAACAGAGAAACACTGATAACTAGGTCAAGAATGGCTGCAGGGATGCAAGGGTGAAGGCAGAGGTCAGTTAATTCATGAGAGATTTACACTAGTAGAGATGATGAGAAGTGCCTGGATTTGGGATATATTAATATTTTAAAAACAGAAATTAGATTGTGTCACTTTTCTATTCAAAAGCTCCCCCACTGCCACCTTTTATCCAAGTGCACTTTACATAAAGCATAAAATACAATTAAAAAGCTCTATATATCTAGTCCTTTCCTAACTTTTCTAGCCTCATCTTACTCCTCAGTAATCAAAAAATATGTTCTGCCACACTGACCTTTCAGTCACTGAATACTCAAAATTCTTTTCCATCTGCAGGTTTTGGTTCATACTGTTTTCTCTGCCTAGAATGCTCTTCTCACTCTTTTCTTGCCTACAGAGATAGCTCTCATATTTCAAGTTTCAATTTAAAATTCACTTCCTTCAAATGATCTACCTGGATAAGCTACTCTAAATTAATTTCATTACTTCTCCCCAGTATATTCTCTCAAAGTACCCCCAAAGTGTGTTTCCTTGATAGCCCCTCACCCCTGTTTTTAATTATAACAGGGGTGAGGGGTTAATGTTTGTCTCTTTAGACTGTAGGTTACAAAGAGCAAGGATCACTTTGGTTTCACTTACAAGTATATCCTCATGCTTTAGTACAATACTTGGTACACAGCAAGTACCAAAACAAACAAACAAAACGCTTGTTGAACAAATGACAGAACTTTTGTCCCAGCTCGGCCAGATATGACCTAGTCATGTAAGTTTTCAGAATTTCAACTGCATCTTAACGAATCTAGGAAGGTCAGAAGTACTAGAGTAAATAAGTCAAGGAAGTGGAGCTCATAAAGAATCTTAGGAACAGTCAGGGAACTATATGCTAGGTCAGGGGGCAATAAGTGCTTTGGCAAAAAAAGAAAGGAGGGAAGGTTGAAGTAGTCAGGGAGTGGAGGAGAGATAAATGAGGCTTGGATGGCTAGGTTATGAAATCTGGACTGTATTCAGCAGACAAAAAGAGAATAATTAAAACCTTTTAAACCAGAATAATACAAAATTCAGAACCAGGATTCTAGAAGATTTGTCTGTGGTATATAACTCACTGAACAAGAGTCTGAGTGCAAAGTTCTGAATTAGAAGCTAACAGGTAAATAGGGCCTCAACTAGTTTTAAAAAATTGGTTGGATATGACAGTACAAATATATATTTTTCTTACGTCTTTATTAGTGAAGATGCTTAGTGCCATTTGATAGCTAAATGAAGCTCACATTAGTTTTACTTACACAAAGAAAACAATAGCCCAATACACAAAAAAACAAAGAGAAAATGGCTCAACAATGGAAAATACTTTCATTTTCTCATTCATTCATTCATTACTGATGTTATCCAATTAGTCTTCCAAAAGCATGACTAGGATTATATTACTCAAAACACTTCAGTGGCTCCCCACTGTCTACTGAATTAAATCCAAACACCTTAGCTTTATATTTAAGATCCTATACAAACTGAACCCAACTTATTCACGTGTACTCTATGCTCTAGCCAAATGGAACTACTTTTGCTCCAAACACAGCTGACTTTTTCTGCCTCTACCAGACCTCGCTTCACACTGTTCCTTCCTTTTGAAATTCAATCCCACCCTCCACTCCTCACCCACCAGTCAAGCTCTCAGCTTCTTTATTCAGGGCCCATCTCTCACATCACTGCCGCTCTCGGGATCTTTCCCCACCTCAAGTACAAAACGATTTCTCCTAGTCCCAAACACTTTGTAACTTACCATATTCTATCTTGAATGACTTTTTCCTAATATGTTCAATTGCCTCGCTTAAATTATAAACCACTTCCAGTCCCCTCTCTTTGTAAACGTAATATGACACATCAAAGCAAACAACTACATTTATAATGTATAAACGGTTTATCCTAACAACATATTCCCTTTGAAGGTAGGAACTACTTCTGATTTATCTTTTGTTTTCTGCAGTTGTCTAAATAAAGTATACACTTGACTAACTGTTGATGTGAAAAAGCCAAAAAGCAAAGAGTTGATTTAAAGAACTGTTGATTTTATATTTAAGTCAAATATAAAACGTGCCCTTATCACTCAGGTTTTCCTTATTGAGCCACATTAAAAGAAGGAAGCATTAAGCATCCACACTGTTGTTGCACACTTTGCTAAGAGTCAGTGGAAATGTTAAAAATAAGTACAAAAAAAGATCTCAGAGCTGAGCATACAGCTCAGTGGTAAAGCGTCTGCCCAGACTATAGGAGGACCTCAGTTTCACAAAAATAAAAACAACAAAACCCAAGCAATCACATCTGTCCTAAGAAAGAAGCTTCAGTATTCTCAGGAACACAGGGTATGTTTCCAAAACAATCAGGAAAATAATAAAAGTGCTATCAATCATAATCAAATTCTTGAGTATGAATTTAAAAGTTGGTACTGACAAGTGCCATGGGAAATTCAGAATGGAGATCAAAGTTGGCTAGTCTCAATGAAGAATGCTTATGAGAAGCTTGGCTAGAGGGCAAGAAGAGGCAAGAATATCCAAAACAATGTGTTCACCTAGGTTGCTCCAACAGCTATATCCATTTCTATGTTGTACTTTAGAAAATAAAAGGAAACATAAGCACAGCACATCTCCAGTCTATTAAAGTTCATGCTCACTGGCCACATTCTCTGCACTAGTGCCTTCATCAAAAACCAAAATCATGATTAACTGTCTTCCAAAATCTATAATCATTTTCCATGTTTTCTTCACATGAAGTGGCAGAGGGACAGGGAACAGATCTCAAAGATGACCATTTTAGAAAGCCCAGTTAAATTCTAAACAACAAATCTCAACGAGTCCTTAGAGCTTCTGCCCAACTCGATCAACAGTGTATCTGTAATTGGGCAAATTTTAGATTTGCTATGGTTTCCTAGAAGCTGTTCTCATTTGTTTCAAATTAGCAATGCCATTCAAAGGACAATTAATATAGCATCATAGTTTTTAAGTTGAGACCTCAATCGCCAGCCAGCCAGGGTTCACAGTCCCAGCTGAGTATGCTTTCCCAGGTCTCGGTTTACCCATCTCTAAAAGGAGAACAAAAATAGTTAACTCTGAAATATCATGAAAATCAAATGAACCAGTGCATGAAAACACTATACTAATCTAGCATACAGTCAGCAAGTAAAAAATTATTTCCTTGTATTATTATTCAAAGTAATTAAGGGCATTACTATACTTAGGATTACGGAGGCAATATTATGGCAGTAAACAAAATGTGCTAGCTTCAAAAGTCAAAACTGGGCAACACTGCTACACATGAAATTAGCATTAAAGAAAATGTAGATCTATGTATACATGGAAACTGAGTACATGACACAGCTGGCATTGCAGGAAAGCCAAGGAAAGAGGAAAATTCAACATATCATGCTGAGACAACTGAAAGTCGTATTTTTAAAATAGATCTCCACTTCACACCCTACACAAAAATCAATCCCAAGTAGATTAATGATCAAAATGTGAAAAAATAAACTTTAAAACTTGGAGAAAATATAAGAGAATTTGAACATAAGAAGTAGATTTTGTTTTACTTTGTTTAGGTTCTTTTTGGGGAGTGGTATTCAGGATTGAACCCTAGGCCTTTGCACTGAGCTACATCCCTAGCCCTTCTTTTATTTATTTTTGAGCCACAGAGTCTCACTAAATTTTCCAGGGTGGGCTCAAAACTGATCCTCCTGCCTTGGCTTCCCATAATGCTAGGATTACAGGTGTGCACCACCATGCCTGGCTTAGAAATATTTCTTTATTAAGATATACATTGCTTTTATGAGATGGTAAATCCAACAGTATTAAAAAACTTTTTTCATTGAGCCCTTTAAAAACACAAAAGCAAATCACACGCTTGGAAAATGTAATAGAACACATATAAATAACAAGGATTTGAATCTAAATCTTTACTACAAATCAATGAGATAAAAATCCAACAAAAAGGGCCAAAACATATTAACTGGCAATTTACAGAAGAAACATAATACTGTATCAAAAGCATATGAAGGGCTAGGGAGTTTAATATGCTGGTAGAGTGCTTGCCCAGCATGTATTGAGATCTTGGGTTCAATTCCCTGTATTGAAAAACAAGCACATGAAGGAGACAGAGGAAGGGGAGACCTAGAGGGGGGCAGGGTGTCCAGGACCACGAAAACAAGGGGGCAAGGATTTCCCTGAAAGACACAAGAGGTGCTTAATCTAATTAATATGTTACAAATTCAAGGAGATACCATTTCATGCCCATTGGGACTGGCAAAAATTAAAACCTCTTGGCAAAAACGTGAACTACACTCGTAGTAAGAAGGTAAATTGACAGAGACACTTTGGCAATATCTAATAAAGCTGAAGATGTGCATACCCTACAATGCAATAATCCGATATGTACACATACACTTTATGCCATACTCTCTTTAATGAAGTTCTTGAACACACACACAAGAAAATACAGTACAAGATATGCATCATAGCACTGTTTATGAATGCCAAGAACAGCAGTCAAAAATGTCCATCAATTGAATGAATACACTAACCACAGCACACTGATTTATTTAATAAAATACTTCAGTCATTAAAGCGAATTGCAGCAGACCGCCTGCTAATCACCCCCACGCCGCTCTGCAGTAAGCCTCTGCTGCCCCTCCTAAGAGCTGCATTGCTCCAGTGTGGGATGGTCTTGAGGAAATGCAGCTGAAGCAACTAGCCTAAGTCTCAAAAAGCCCTGAACATACTTGCTAGTTCCTTTGTAACTCTTCTTGCTACCAAGTAAACACAATGGGGCTACCTATGCGGCTAGAAACCAGGTAAAGCAGAAACAAGCTTTCTCTATGGAAAAATCTTGGCCGATCCCATCTTTAGCAGGTGGTCCAAGGTGCAGAGCAAGTCCTGTCAAGATCAGCAGAACCACCTGGGTGACCCACAGTCTCATGAGCAATGATACAAGGTGTTATTTGAAGTCACTAACTTTTGGGGTTTATGACAGAAATGAATTAGTGAAAACATGTTAACATGAATACATCTGACATACAACACTGAGTACAAAAAGCTGCACAAAAATATGATTATCACTGCAATCTCTTCTGTATTTTATTTTTCTACTTGGTACTTAACACTAATTAATAAAAGCTGAGATTTGTATTGTTTTTGTCATTGTTTTCTCAGCACCTAGAACAAAGACTGGCAGAAATTCTACCTTAAAACTCCCCACATGATAATGTGGATCCTGGACTGGGAATCACGTTCTCATGGGAGAAGTGGCATAGCAGCAGTTAACAAGATGGGGTGGGCAAACTACCTTTGGGCAGAACCCAGTATGATGACTATTTCTGTATGGTCCACAAAACGGTTTGGTTTTTTGGCACTGGGGATCGAGCCTCATGCATGACAGGCAAGCATTCTACCTCTGAGCAACATTCCTAGCCCTTTTCATTTTGTGGCAGAATCCTCTCTCAATCATCCTGAGCAGCTGGGATTATAGGCATGTGCCACCATGCGTGATTCCTAAAAATAATTCTTAGAACACTTCTCAGGTGAAGAAATACAACTGGCCAATAAACACATGAAAAATTGTTCAACACTACTAGCCATCTGAGAAATGCAAATTAAAAGAAATTGCATCTTGCCCCAGGAAGATTTCTTGGCTTACCATCCAGAAGTCAGCAAATAATGAATGTTGGTAAGGCTGTGGGGAGAAAAGAGCCCTTCTTCATTGCTGGTGGGACTGTAAACTGATACAGCCACTATAGAAACCAGTAGAGACTCCTCAAAAAACTAAAAATAGAAATTCTCTTTGATCCTGCTATTCTCCTTTGGGTAGTATCTTCCCAAGAGTCAAAAACATACCACAGCAATGTATGTGTATCTATACTTATAGCAGCACAATTCATAATAGCTATATTTTGGAATTAGCCTACAGACCCACTAGCAAATGATGGATAGAGAAAATGTGGTATCTACACACAATGGAGTACTACTCTGCCATTAAGAAAGGTAAACTTGAGATGTTTGTAGGAAAATGAATGCATCTTGAGGCCATAACGTTAAGTGAAGTAAATCACACACACAACTTATGCATCATTTGGTTTCCTTTATATGAAAAATTTTAATAGGGAAGAGGAGAGAGAGAAAAGAGAAAGAAAAGAAGTAATTATATTCTAAATATGTTTCTGTTATTGGTCTCTGGTTTCACTCTAATGTGGTGTGACAGATCACTTTGCAGGACCTACATTTCTCTGGATATGTTGGTGTTCTTTGTTATGAGCATGGTCTATTTAGATGAAAAGAAAAGGAATATATTCCCTGAGTGAGAAAGTCTATGGGGTTGGAGAGTGGCTCAGTCATTGCCTAGATTTGGTGGAGAGGGATTGGGAGATGATGGCTAACAGGTACAGTATTTTGATTTGGGATAACAAAAGTGACCTAAGTTTGATGGGAAAAAAAATTTTTTTAAGAGAACATCACAATAGATTTGATGATAGGCACACTAACAGTGGACCCCAATTAAGAAGAATATTAGTTTTCCAAAATAATTCTTACTAGTAGACTTGTATTATAACATTTTTTGATCAATTACTATTACATTTTGAATTCTGTCAATTAAAAATGAATGGAAATCTGTTTTCTCTCTTGTTATACAGGGATCTAGATAATATCCTTAATTTTACTTCTTGACTTACAAAACCTAAAATATTTACTACCTGGCCCTTGACAGAAAAGACATGCAAGCTTGTACTAAAGAATTTACATAGGTCCTCCTGCATGTGCATGAAGATACATGTGAATGACACACACATGACCATCAGGTATCACTAGATATGTAATGAATATTATTAGTGAGGAAAAAGAATCCCCCCAAGGGCAAATTAATCCAATTAAATTCTTTGTAATTTATAATAAATACTATGAAAGAAATGGGAGACTGATTAAGTTAGTTAACAATCAGTTGTCAAAAAAATCCCAACAATCACATTCATTGTGACAGATAGAGAAGAGGAGGAAATATGAAGGAGAAAGTTGCTGATTTTTGTCCTGTTAAGTCACTGCTCAAAAAATGATAGAGATGCTTTCAAACAAAAAAAATAACAGAAAATAAGATAAATTTTTATTTATTTGGAGACAGTACAACTAGAGGTAAGAGCAAACTGGCTGAGCATAATGGTTAAAAATCTCAGTTGTCACACAGTTTAGCTTGGAAACTTGGGAAAGTTATTTCATCTAAATCTCACAATTCTTCTGTTGTAAAATGGGGCTTTACAACATTACAACCTGAGACACTCAAGTATTAAACAACAAAGTTAAGCACAGTGCCTGGCACATTATCGGTGTTCAACAGATGCCAGCCATTATTATTACCACTAGTTACCAATGTCTTATCTAAATAGATCCCTTAATATATCCTACAAGGCACTCATTTACAATCTGTTTTCCATTTTCTCAAATATTCTTTTGCCTTAGTGTTTCAATAAAAGCTTTTATTTTACTTCTCAGCAAATTTCTTTAGCTATGAACTTACTATATATTCTAAGCCCTATCTATGTCTAACATTTTCAACTGGAAGTCAATGTAAGGGCTGAAAAGAAAGACATTTTTCTAGGGGAAAGAATTATAGGAACTGACTAAAATGCCTAATCATCTGAACATAACATATATAGTGTGACTACAGTCTTCTTTGCTTTTACTTTTCATACAGCAAATAAAAGAGAGTCTTAAAAGAATTTGTTTTTAAGTTATCTTTTTCACGCTGATATAAGCATTTGCTGGTTTTTCTGTTTAAACCAAAGAAAAAGCAGGAGCAATGTCAGATTTTACAGTGAGAGACCATTTGATGCCCCAAATGAGACATGATTCCTCAGCACTGCCTATTCTTGTACAAGACAATAAATGATTCCCTGCAGGACACGGTCTATAGCTCACCTACCCAACTTAATAACAATCTTATCACCAAAAATACCCTGAGCAATGGACAGCATCAGGAAGTAGCTCTGTTATAAATTTAGGAACAAAATTAAAGGTCCTAGGGAGCTATTTTCCACAAGCACATCAGGGAGTGAAAAGGGACTGCCACATTCGACAGGATTTTACTGCTTTGTAAGTATCTCTCTCCCTAAAGCAATTCAAAATTACGACTGCCTCAAAATTAAGATTTGTGTAGCTATAACCAGTGCACCCAGACCCTATTACATCAATAGATAGTCACTCCTGGTCTTCAGATCAAGAAAGTCATTGTACCACTATATCCCAGAGTTTTCTAAATTCAACCCCCTTCCAATTCTTTCCCTTTAACTACTGGCAGTTCATCTGAAGACCATCATTTTTAACTTTTCTGTTAGCATAAGTGAGATTATGTAGTGTGACTATTACTATGCTGAAGTCTGAGATCCTGAATTCTAGTCTTAGCTATCACTTACCAGATGCATGACTCTGAGCAAGTCACTTAACCTCAGTTATTCCTCGATTTGGAACTCAAGGTATTATTAACTTAAAAATTCATGTTTTTCCACCATCTATTCTTTGGTCTCAACAACCATTACCAATATCATAATTTCTGTATCAGTAAGGAACCCACAGAAGTCAAAGGTGGGATTGAATCCAGGCCCTCACATACTAGGCAAATGCTGTACTACTGAGCTATACACCCAGACCCTTTGCATCACCCTTGCACAGATCATTCAGACTACAGTACTTTCCAACTGCCTCCCTGCCTCCAGCCTCATACCACTCCAGTTCATGCGTTGTTTTCTCACCTGTTGTCTTTCTGACACTTGTGTCTACTCTTATTCTCCATTCCATATTCATTAATGTTTCCTTGCCTTTCTACAACAGAAAAACATCTTATTTCTGACTACCCTCACTCTGTAGTTTAATCATGTCAAGTACCTGTTATTTCCAAAATTCGGCAGGCTGCTTCATATCTCTACCCTTTTGTTCACATTGCTCTCTAGGCTGGAATTTACTTAGGATAATCCCAACACTCAAGGGGTCAACCCTACTCTAAAACCTGGGAGAACAAGGTTCAGCTAAGATGCTTCTACTGTGACAAAGTTTAGTTTATAAATTAGGCAAGTCAGAGATTAATAGTAAAGTACAATAATTATAACAATAATGATTAAAATTTATGTGAATGTGCTTTCTCAAAATATCTTATTGTACCATGGGTCTTAGCAAGCTCAGCATACAATTTTTCTTTCCTTAAGTCACTAATTTTTGCCAGTATGGGGGGGGCAACCGATACTGGCTTCTTCATAGGCTTTTTAAGTGACAAGAGTCAAGATATATAAGATATATGTGTAATACAACCATGGGATGAACTACACTTAGGCAACACACATACATACACTCTAAAAAAAAAAATACCCAAACCAGAATTATTCCTACATCAAAATTCAATTTACTATGTATCTTCTGCCATCCTCTGGGCCAGACACTACCCCGCTGGGCTAGTAAGGTGGACTAGAGGCGCAGGGGCTGCCCTCAGAAACCTGTGAGACAGACTCCTGCAGCTAAAGCACGTTAGTAAGCACACTCAAATTTACAGTAAGTAAAACTGAGGCTGCTAAATGATCTCTATATTCCGTCCAAACCTATACGTCAGATTAATTCTTGTTTTATAAAAATAATTTAAAACAATACCAAGGCATTTTCCTGGTTTGAAACAGCATTACCAAAAGTATTCCTCCTTAAAACTGAATAATCTGTGAACATGCTTTAAAAATGAAAAGTGTTATTGAAGCAGTTTAATTCACTGTATTATAAAGGAGTCTCAAATATTTTGTTCAAGGACCCAATAAGGCCAGAATACCATTGGATATTCTAGTCACATTTTACACAGATAAAATTTCCTAAATGAAGCTAATCTGAACGCTCCTGAAGCCTCCTTTTTTCTAGCTGAATCACAAAAACAAAGTGTAAGGGGAGGAGGGAGAAGAGAAGGAGAAGGTGAGGGAAGGAGGGTACAGTCAAAAACTTTCCCTTGGCAATATTTTTAATTGTTTTATCCACTGAAATACACAAATCTGGCACCAAGTTAAGCAGAAGGAAGAAAAAAACAGAACCAAAATGAATTTTAATTTCTTTAAAATAAAAAATTTTTGACCAGGTGTGGTGGCACATGCCTATAATATCAGCACTCAGGAGGCTGAGGAAGGAGGATCACTGTGAGTCTGAGGTCAGCCTGGGTTACATAGCAAGTTCAAGGCCAGCCTGAACTACAGATGAGACCTGTCTCCAAAAACCAAAACCAAACCAAACTCTTGCTGGACACAATGGTGTGTATTTGTATTCCCAGCTACCTGGGAGGCTAAGGCAGGAGAATTTGGAGTTAGAGGCCAAATCTAGCAACTCAGCAAGACCCTGTCACAGCAACAAAAATATCTTAGCCAATCGTTTTCAAGTTTCAATCTAAGAAAAAAAAAAAGAACCCTAGAAAATAAAGGGTGACACTAGGATAATAGGAAAAAATTGTACCTTGTGTTATTTAATCAATCATTATAGAATTCAGAGGCTAAAAGTTTTGTTTTTGACCCTCAAGTATAAAGTGAGGAGACATAAAAACCTAATAATTTAAATCATTAAATGTAATAACTTTAAACTTTTCTTTGGAATTAAACTCTTTGACAGTCCCAAGTGAAGTTGCCCCTGATAATCAAGTTTGTCCAAGTTTCCAAAGTAGTTCACTGAGCAAATCCATCATAAAGTGCTCCATGCCTCATCCCATTTTAAAATATGCATTGTAGTGAACACTGTGCTTCAAACAAGGCCTTAAAAAAAAAAAATCCAAAGGCCCAGTGAGGTTATGTAAACTTGAATTAAATATATGCACAAATCAGTCAATACTCAAAGCTCCTGGCAAAATATCAGACAGGGCAGTCCTTGGCATAGAAATACCAGAAATACTATCCTAGAGGGATATTTTTTCCTTGTGCCATCACGTATCAGATCAAAAATCAAACTAGCTATTCACATAAAGCTGACTCTGCTATGAACAAGAAATTATCAAATTCAGCTACGTTTCTTTTCTAATCTCCAGAACTACTTTGATTCACTTTGCCACTAGTGGCTCAGTTATGAACACTTTTTAGTTGGGGGTTTGCAACGAAGTAAAAGAAAAAAATATCAAAATAAATATAACAAAAATCTGTAATTGAACTATATAATAATAATAATTTGGTTTGTGTTCTCAAATTATCAACAATGGAGTTTAACATGGTGCCAGTTATTCACAGTAAGAAAAAAGTAACATGAAAGACAGAGTGAGGGTAGACTTCCCCCTACAAAAATTCCTATTAATAATTTCTGTGTGGGGATTTCAACATGGAAAACTGCATAGGAATAAGAATTTGGATAGCACTTTGGAAAACACACTTGAATTTTTCAAACAAGTTTTCAAACAATTTTTTTATTGATGATTTCTATTTTAGACATTTTCTACAAAGAAAATGTTTAAACATCTGTGCTTCTCTTTTGCAAAGAGAGAACAGGTGAAACCTGGACTTTTGGTTTTAAAATACACTATCTAGCGGTCTGTTCAGATAATCACAATAGCAATAGGACGACTTTCATGTATAGAATCTTCAAAAGGGATTCTATTATGAGATAAAATGTACGAAAACACATTTTAATCCTTCAATGTCTACTGTTTCACTTTTGAAATGTCAGTAACAATGGAACATGGTATTTTTTCTTTTCAAATTTTTGTTCCTGGAATTTTCCTAGGTAACATATATAAGTTTAATGCAAAAATTCAAAAAATTGCAATCTTTAACTCTAAAAGAGTTAAATTATGGAGACAACTGCTGAACATTAGAAAAGAATAACTTGACTTAAATAATTAAGAACAAACAGGAAAAATTCAGAGAATCAATTTATTTTATAACATTATATTCATCATAATACCTATATCATATATTCTAGTGATGACAAAAATGTTTTTACCCACTTTAGAAAATCTAGTATGTCAAGCAGAAAACATATAGCCAGACCAATCAGCTTAGGCTATCAGACCAAGAAAGAGTCTAAGAAATATGACCCTTTAATGGAATAAGGCTATTCTTCTAGTACTAAATATAAAGATCATGAAAAATAATGAAAACAAAAACTTCCCACTAATAAACTGAAACATCGTCTCCAAACTCACAATTAAGTATATTTATTTCTAGACTTAGCAAAGTACACAAATTTGATACTGAACCTAACTTATGATGGTACAAATGAACCCAAGATTAATTTTAAGGGCTTAAACCCCATGTTTTTCTGTTTGTATGAGATTTTCTTGTATTTCACCCCCCAAAAAAAGAAAAAAAAGAGAAAAAATAATCCTCAGTATCATTGTCTGAGACAGTTGTTACTGAAGTCTTAACTACTGATCTCTTAAGGGAAAACAATTCTGATAGCACTAAAATAGGTATTAATTTACTTTTAGCATTCCTGCAAAACAAACTTAAGGTTTTATATGTATTCATTTTTAATCTCTCCTAAGTGAGGGAAGTTAACAAAATCTGAATAAGGTAACTCACAATAAAGAAGAAAAGGTGTTTTTAGAATGTATTTTTTAAAAATAATGCCATTCTGGCACTTCAAATTGAAGTGTTGATGATATTCTCCGATTGTAGATTTCCTCTGTTTACAAGATTAGTAGAAACCATTTTCAGAGTTGGTTTGATGCACAGTTATAAAAAAAGACACCCACAGTCCACTTCAAGGTTCAGATATGTTAGCATTTATTGAAAATCCAGACTATACTGCTACCTACCTTTGCTATTCACTTATATACATAAATGATCAGTCTCAAAGTAATAACCTCTCAGAAGAATGTTAATAAATTGATTCTCACAACATTACATTCTTTCCCATATGTTTCTGCAATGATATCCTCAAGAATAAAAATGCTTTTAAGCATCATTTTCTACTCTTGCCTAAATTTGACCACTACAATCTAAGTTGTAAGCAGCACCTATAACATTGCAACAACATATAATTAAAACAAACAAAAGACAAAAATATGTCCCACTCACAGCCACCCCAAAACTACCACTAAAATTCTAACCTCTGAGCTAAAAAAAAGATGAATGTCCATCTATTTGTTCTTCATTTCATACCCTTTTCTTTCCTGGAAAGGAAATGCCACAGCACACTGCCCAGAATGGCAGAAAAGGTCAACACACTGGTAGCACAAGTGCAATACTAGGAAATATCCTGAAAAGATGACACATAAAAGAATTTCATCACACAGGTAATGCTTTTTTTCACTGAAGACTTTACCCTATTCTGTTTAAGAATAAAGTGTCAATTATAAAAATAAACATGATTCCTGTTAATAAAATGAATATCTACCATCTGATAGCAAAGACGACAGCAACGAGTGCCTTGCAAATCATGCTTTCATTCTTTCATGGCTCATCACAGTGCTCCATACCACACAGAAAGCCACGTCATCACAGGCAAGTCAGCATCCTCAACCCTCAAGACTGTCACTTCAGTCAATCACATCAGTGATTTTGTAACTTGTCATCTCCTAGAGCTGTTCCTCCTCTAAAACTTTTAACTCTCCCAGTGCAATCCTAACCTCCGGGACCTTTCATTGCTTTATATCTGTTAAAGACATTCTCCAACTCATCCAGACCTTCTGCTCTTCCATTTTCTCCTAGACCATCAATTTACTTCTGTCTTCACTTCCCTCTCAATCCCAGTGAGATCAGAGTCCATTAATAAATTTCTTGCCAACAGCTTCCACTCCCCTGCTTCCTTGTCCTTCTGCTGGAAGGTTCCTGCCCTCTTCATTTTTCCTTCTATACACTGGCCTGCTAAGCACTGTTAGACACTCAAAAAGAACAGAAGTACAATCCCACACTGCAGGGCAAAGTTTCCTCATACATCTTTGGAACCTTGATTTCAATGAGTTGAGGAAAAAAAAAATGGGTTGAGGAAGGAATTAAAGGTTCATTAGTGTGGCTAAGAAATTTAGATGAGTTTCATTATGTTCCAGGAAGCCTGGATATAAGGATAAGGAAAATGCTGTTATCTAGAAGGACCAAAAAAAGGAAAGGTTTGAACATGTAGGGGGTTTCAGAGGGCTGGTAACTAGACAAAGTGTGGAGATGAGAAGGTGAAGGATGTCGAATTACAGAGGCAGAAGAAAAATGGATAGACTCCATGGTTTCAAACTGTACAAAAATAGTATATGTATTTCATTGGTACAAATAAATCAAAAAGCTCCCCACCCACCACGTACCCCAGGGTTTAACTTCTTCCATAGCCCAAACTGAAATCTGACAGCCTGGGTTTAATTAAATCTTAGCTCTTTTAGCTAAGGTACTTCACATTTCTGTGCTTCAGTTTCCTCACTTTTAAGTAGGGACAATTCTAATACCTACATAATAGGGTTGTCATGAAAATTAAGGGAGGTAATGCACAAAATACATGAAGCATTTGAAACAACACATGATAAATACCATATTAAATGTTCACTATTATTCTAGCTAAAAAACTTAAAATGCTATTTAGATTCTCTTGTGTTCATTTATTCATTGGCACCAATGACAAGGAAGACATTGGGGGAGTACTAAATCCCCCAACCACTTTTATCCAAACTGAATTCCTATTACCCTTCAGCTCTGGCAGTCTTTCTTCACTCTTCCCTGATTCTTCCTCTCCATTCTCACCCTAAACAACTGGAACAAGTAAACTTCCACTTCTTTCATTGCACACTGAATATACATCCTTCACAGCATTTATCACAGAGTCACAGGGTATCATAATTTTCAGCTGACTCAGGGGAATGTTAAAAGTAAGTGAAGTAATGTCTATACATGAGTGTAACTTGATACCTCATGAATATTAGACCACGCTAAATAAACGACTAAATTACTCACTCTTGCCTTATGATTGTTTTGTTTTCTTGCAAAGTATAACAAAGTAAAAATTCATCCATTAAGTTCATCTGCTAACTCAATGTCTTATCATTTATAAATGTGCCGCAGTTAAACACTTAAAAATATCCACTGAGTTCTTTGAGCACTGCACTAGAAGATATATCACATTAAAAAAAAGATGTATCAGATTAATTTCTTACAATACTTTGAATTCAAGATATTCTCACATTAGTCACACAACTAAGTCACTTCAAAATAAATCTCTTAAATTAAAAGGAGTAAAATTTTTATTCTGTGTAAAGGAAAATACAGTAACTTTCAAGTTCATGCATCTTTTCACAAGCCATAGATCATTCTTGATATATCCCTTTCCCTGGTGATCAGAAACTGACTAGTACCCATAGCTGTTTTCTCTTCATACACAAACTTAAAAAAACTAAAGACAGCAAGATTAAAACAACATTTAGAACTGGCTGGTCTGATTACATGTTAATACTAGTCTATCTGTGCTTTTTGCTTAAGCTAACTTTTAAAGCACATCTTTATAAAGGTATATATGTAAAAATGTATGAAAGCCAAGCTATTCTTTTTCTTTGCCAGTAAGCCATAAACATATGTTTTAGATACATTACTGATCAACAGAATTCCTACCAAAAGTTAGCACTATGGCATATCATGTGGATCATCATGGTATCAAAAAAAGAAAATAAAAGAAAACTTGTAAATAAGTCAGAGTTCCAACTACCAAGGAGATAGAAATCAAATAAGCACTATATTGCTCTAAATGGAAATTCAAGTGGGGATGCGGTATTTCCAGAAATTCTGAAACAATAAAAAACAAAAAATAAGAAACTCTGGAAGAGGAACAGTTGGAGGGGATTGGGATGAAAATGAAAATATATGCAGTATTTTATAAGGGTCTTGTATAAAACCAAACTCATTTTAAAACTTGGGGGTTACAAAAACAAAAAAATGTATGAATGTATATGATTCACTTACAAAATTACATTTATTACTAAACTTTAAAGCACCATTGTCCATGGTGTTCAATTTACTTACTATAAGACCTGTGGTTAAGTTACTTAACTCCTCATTAAAAAAAGAGACGAGTATCTCAGGGCCTTATGTATACTCTCACACTTTATTAAATAAATACTGAGATTCTGCTTTCCCTATACCTCTTCTCATTAGGAGGTCTGTACCCTGGCTTTTCCACTTGTAGCTGAGTGATCTCAAATTATTTCAGCTCTCCAAACCTGTTTCCTCAACTGTAAAATAAAATCAAAGGACCTATCCTCATAAGATGTTAGTGAAGAGTAAAAGAGAAAGTATCTTAGTAAGATACTCAATGAACACTAGTAAGTATGAATATTTTGATGATTTTTTAAAATGGTATTATTCTTTCCATGAAGTAGCTATGTAGATGATACTTTACAAAAGAATTAATTTTAGGTTATTTTCAAACTTTACCTTTTTAAAATGGAAGAATGGTGTGAATGTTTGGGCATATAGCTTTTTCAAAATTTAGGATATTTATTTAGGATGCATTCATGAAATTCAATCACTGCACTTACCATACACAGGTATTAAAATACACATTTACACTCCCATTAACAGATATGAGTGCCCAACTCATTCCATCTATGTCAGCCAATACTGAAAATCAGTATTTTCATTTCTTATCACTTTATTTAAAATGGTGCCCAATGTTGCTTTAATTTCCATTTATTTGATTTATTTGTGAAACTAACAATTTTTTCAGCTCATTAAAAATTTTATGGGAACAACCTCACTCAGCAAAGGTCTGGATTATTATTAAGGAAAGAACAAAAATAAAATATACAGAAATCAGAAAAAAAGGAAATTATGATTAAAACAAGCATACATTTAGAATATAAATATGTAAAGTTATTCAACTGAAGCATAAACTTGGCACTAAGATTCCTAGTAGCTAAAGCAAAATGAAAAATTTCTGAATTTGGGAAGGGCAGCAGCATTTGATTCCTCAAGGAAAAAAAAAACTTTTTTTAGACCTATCCTGTAGTACTTGCAGGAAGTGTCCAACCTGAAGACCATTTGCCGTTTTTCCTAATGTTATAATAACAAATATTAAGAAGAGAAGTTCTGTTTCTTATATACATTAACCATATTATTTGTTTTACATGTGCCCCCAAGACAACTCCTCTGTATTCGAAGCAGCCAAGGCAAGCTGAAGGCTGGACCTGTCTCTCCGCAGGGCTGCAGTGGGTATGTGCATATAACCCAAGGCACTCAGGAGACTGAGGCAGGAGGACTGCAGTTCAAGGCCAGCATGGACTATTTGGCAAGACCCTGTCTCAATCAATCAATCAATCAATCAATCAATCTCGAAGAAAGATCTTCCTAAAAAGGGTACAAAGTGACTTAAGGAAAACATTCTCAATAATGAATGTGATAGAAGGATTCACTTGCTGCAATCTTTCAGATTTTCTAACACTATTAAATGTACTATTATTATTGTTATTTGTTTTTGTATGTGACTTAAATATACTGTACAACATGGCTTAACAGACATCAACATCCTTCGCAATCACCTTGCTTGTTTTTATACTTGTCAGCAAAAATAAAAAATAAAAGATTCTCAAAAAGTACTATTTTATCTGACTATACTAAGGAATAGGAGTGAAAAACACAGCTTCTCCTTCACACTGAATGGCTGATCTAAACAACTTTACAATAAAATCTTATCACTGTTTTTTTAAGTCATATGATGATAACCTTTAGCCATATTAGAATTTGTTGTTTAAAACCTTTTAATGATCATTCTGAAAACTATTACTCAAAATTCACTTTGAAGGTTCACTTCTAGAGTATCATATAAGGTAACAAACACAAAGTTTGTTTTGTTTCTGCTTTCCAAGAAATGTTCTTGTTCTCTCGCAGGCCTAACCTGTCTAAACTATAGGCACTAAAGATAATCTGGTCATATGACCTCTGACTAAGACCTGGTAATTCTATTTTAAAATACAGAATGCTTAACTATTATAGCAAAAGTAATAACCTTATTGTCTTCACTCATCAAAGAGTGAGTTCTATAGGAGAAAAAACAGGAAACATGAAAAGATGAAAGAGGCTGCAGAAAAGATGTTAAGAAATTTCATACGCTTATTTCTAAAATTATGCCTTAAAATGTCATTCATAGATTTAGTCATTTATTTTCTTCCCACATGAACCCAAACTAAAGATGTATAGCTATTACAATCACCCTCATCATCTAAACCATGGCTATCTTTTGCAGAAGACATTTTAGCCCAAAGAAATGAAGACCAAAGAAGCAGAGAGTATCAAAACTGGTAGTGGAAATTTTTCAAAAGTTGGACAGAAAACTAAGCATTCTGGTTTCTCATATCCTAGAAGGTAATACAAATATTAAATGCTATTCTTCCATCTCTCAATCAACCAAGTAGTCTAAGTATCCATGTACTCTAAGGTATCCATGTCAATACCTTCTTTCTTTCCACTAATGACAAGGAATTTCAATGAGTGTAACAAAATTGTGCTGAACTCAAGATAAGTATAAGCTTCAGAGACTTTAGCTTCTCTAACATTCACTACTCATCCTTTCATGTTTGTGCTTACTTCCTAAAAGATGTTGCTAGACAGCTAACTATGTAATATTAAGATCATTCTCTCTAGATAATGAAGTCCATCCACAAAAAAGAGACTTTTATGCCATCCTCACTGTTTAAGACATACACAGGCTTCAAAGGTCCAAGCTTTACCCCAGACAACATTTTTTTAAAGAAGGTGTTACTTCTCAAATATATTCCATCAATCACACACACATTTAGATGGACAACAGGGCTCCTTTAGGCACTTAAACGTTATTGAAGGCCCTGAGCTAGGCAGATTTCACTGATTCCTGACTCCTGCTATTTGTGCCTTGTGTAGGCCTGTCCCCTTGAGTGTGGGATGGATCAAGTGACTTGCTTCTAACAAAAATGCAAAAAGGGATGTGGTATCACACTTCTGTGATTAGGTTAGAGGCTGTGACTTCCATCTTGCCACTCCTCATTTCTTGACTGCACGCTCTCCAGCTCTTCTTGCGTACCTGCTCAGATGAAGGAAGCTGAAGATACCCACATGGGAAGGCACTTAGGGCAACTTCTGGCCAACTACCAGGAAGAAACTGAGACCTCAGTTCAACAGACAGTGAGGCGCTGACTCCAGCCAACAACCCTATGAGGGAGCTGGGAACCAGATCCACCATAAGAGCAAGTTGAGCAGCAGAACCTCCACCAGTTCAATCCTTCAGAAGAGACTGCAGCTCTGGCTGGCCCTGACACTTTCACTGCAGCCTTAGGAGAGGCCTGGCAATACAGGTGACCCCAGTGAAGCCATGCCCAGTGTCCTGGCCCAGAAAACCTCTACCTCTTCCTTTTCACCTGCTATCCTCTAACCTGAGATGTATTTACAATCCCACAGCTCCAGGGGCCATATTTCCACTCTTTTAGTCTTTTGACTCTTCGTTGCAAGCCCTACTCAGGGAGGACTCTTTGCTGTCTCAGGTGTCCTGTGCTCAGGACTCTCAGAGCCAGAATGAGTAGGAGACTGGCAAGATTACTTAGATTCAGCATGAGCAGACACTGGGAGGAGAGTCTGGTCTGGATCGGTTACAGATGACAGACACGGGTAGAGTGTGAAAGAACAAACAGTTCTATGTAATGGCCGCTAAGATGTGTCTTATGTTCAACATTAGTGTGTGGTAGTGGGCATGAGACCAAGTACACGAGACATGTTACAATGAAAGCAGTCAGGCCTAATGCTAATGTAATCCAAAAAAACAGTTTATTAAGTACTTACTCAATATCTACCATGAAGCTCAACACTATGCAAAAATGAGGTACTAAAAGGAACAATACTTCCCTCTCCCCTCAAGCAACTCTAGTAATCACCAAGGACTAGCTAAATTAAGAGGAAAGTTAAATATAATTGAGTTTACATAGCACAAAAACTACATGTAACATTAAATACGGTGTTGATAGTGTTGTTTTTCTTACCATAAATAAAATTCATTTAGTCTTACCAGCTTATTGCTTATCTATTCAGTGTTTTAAAATCAAAGAGCTTTTCAAACTGTGGGTATGAGTTGCTTTATATGTTTGTAAATTTGTATAACACATTAAAAATTCCAGCACCTATTCATACTTGCTTATTTGCCACGAGGATTCTAAGTCATCGAAAGGTTTGAAAATAACAGCCTATATAAATTGATGGATTTCAGTGTTTCAGCAATGTACCCAGCAATTTTATATATACTCATTTCATCCTAAAAAGAACTATGTAAGGAAGGATTTTCTCAGAACACACACAGCTGTCTCTATCATGCACAACTGATAACAGTTTTCTGAATTTTGCCCTGCATGTGTGCCTAGTGCAAAAGAAGACATTACAGACACAATATCTGAATATCATTTCACAGCAAGACGATTAGTACAAAGTCTCAGAGTTCATTTCCTCTTTGCTTGTAAAGTAACATTCCGTAATATGAAAAATGGCATCCATGCAACAAGTTAAGTTGTGGCTCCTGATTTGAGCTAATTTTACACAAATGGTAAGTAATGTTATACTATGGAAGAAAGTATGCATTTGCTTCTTTCATCTGTCTCAGGACAACGCAGACAGTTCTTTAATAGTTGGATCATACCATGAGATGTGCTCAAATGTTTACTATTTTACCATGTCACCAAGTGAGAAAAGCTAGTTTAGCAGATTTTTTTCGATTTGGGTTTGTTTGTTTGTTTGTTTGTTTATTTATTTATTTATTTATTTATTTATTTATTTATTTATTTATTTATTTAATGTTTTTGGTGCTGGGGATCAAGCTTGGGGCCTTGTGCTCGCCAGGCAAGCACTCTAACCATTGAGCTAAATCCCCAGCCCTCGATTTGGGTTTATTACTCCATTTGTTTTTCATGCACCAGGTTTAACAGCTTTTCAGAATTATCAAGGGCAAGAGGTTCTTCTGTGACAGAACAATGGCACAAATATGCACTTTCTAAAGGTATCCATTGTCTCTTTGTTCTATCACTTTTCATAGTGCAGAAAGTTTCATTTGTGGTATTTACTTTGACTATCACTAGACTATAAATATCTCTATAAGTATCTTACTACCCGATACATAAATTAATTTCCAAAATCCTGAAAAAATTAACAAAAACAAAAGAATTTCTGCTCTATATCTTAACTAATCCGAGAGTCAACTAAAGTTAGGACGAAAAGTGGAATCAATATCCTTAAATTATTTTAAACTAACACCACCACTGTCTAGTTATGCTAACTTTTGAAAAATTATGTAATTTCCTTGTGGCTGTTTCCACACACACAAAACAAACAATGCTCATCTCACAAGGTGGATATGAGAATTAAATGATTTAATTTCTCCACCATCTCACCAAAACAGGCATTTCCCAATTTCTTCATCCTTTTGTTTTCCATCTGACCTGAAAAAACTTTTATCTTCATAGCAGAGGCTCTTAACCAGTCATATGTTCACAATCCTCATCCTATTTTTAGTAATAGTGCTGCCGAAGTGAGCACACAATCCTCATCCTAAATGACATGCCTATTCACACACTTTGGCCATTTTCCTACAGGGGTGTTTGTCATTTGTTACTAATACCTGAGAGTACTTAATATTTTATATTATACTTAATATATTATAACATATATACATTAATTCTCTTTCACATACGCTAATACTTTCTTACCATGTATTATGCTAACGATTCTATTTGTACCATCTTTCAGGTGGTAAAATATTAAATATTTTATATAGTTATTATCTTTTCCTTTATAGCATGTTGGTTGGTGTCATGTCAGAAAGCATTTTTATCCTTTAAATTGAATAAAATCATTGCTCCTCCTGTCCTAGTATTTTTCTGAGTTTTTCCTCTGAACATTCAGATAGTTAATGTCGCCACGATTAATTTTTGTGAATAGTGTTAAGGTGTGATCCTGACTTAGTTATTTATTTATTTTTTTTTACAAATGGATACCAACTGTCCCAACACCACCTCGTCCATCTTACCTAATGTCAATTTCATTTATTGTAAGCTCCTAAACTCTGGTTTAACACTGACAGGAAACTTTCATGTCTGCATTAAAGAGATCACTTTTCAAAGTACATTGTTATTCAAGGGGCTATGTATTTTTCCTTCTAGCATTCCCAGCACCTGCTATAATGAAAATAAAAGGAAAGGTGGGGGTGGGAATATCAAATTTGACTACAATGCCAATAGAATTAAGCCACCAGAACAGTTTACTGTGTGCATGTACCAAGTGTGATATGAACTAAAATTACACTTGAATTGTCTGTGCACATAACTTTTAGATTTTTTTTTACTGTTATAGCAGTGAAAACTATACAAGGTTATAAGCATATTTATTATAACTGAGAGTTAACTACCTCTTGATAGCACGGCAAACAAGAACATGGTAGTGGAGCCTCGCAAAAAAAATCTAAATATCCAAGGTCAACTTTATCTCCTTATCTAAAAATACTTTTAAAGTAGACTCTTTAACCTAGTGTTCTTTTTCTGTCTGTGACTAACAGAATGTTTTCAGGAGAGAGTATGTGTGGATTAAGAACAGGAAAACAGAACAATTTTCAGATGTGTTCAGCACTGTTCAGTAGAAAGTACAGTCCACACAGCTGGGAAGGTATATCCTATTAGCCTAATTAACTTCCTTAGCCTTGACCAAGAATGTCACTCAGTAGTAACTTTTCTTGTTACAATTTGGCTTCCTTTAAAGCAAGATAATGTACTGCTGAATGACAAAGAATTCTAGTCTACCTCATAATTACATTTTGCATAATAAGTTAACACAAACAGGCATTGTTTCTATTTTTGTCTACTGTGTACTTAGCAAAAAAATCAGTTCCCTTGAACTCCATTACTTGCAGCTATCCTGATGAGAGTGAGTTTCTGAGAATCAGACCTGCCGATGAGCCTACCAATGAAGTATTACCTTCAAGACCACACACCCCCAAAAAAGACCGCACCTGAAATGGCCAACTACTCTCCCTGAACATGACCGTCTTAATATCTCTCTACCTTCAATAAGCACCAAGAAATACAATTTCAAATCCAGCACAACCCAGTATTTAGTTGAAAACATTACTTGATCGTCTACACTGTGCCAGGTAGCCTTGTAGAGAGATAAAATAGGTATTTGTGGATGATATCTAAAGGACATGCACTATCTCCATTTTAATTATTCCAAAATCTTTTCTTCTTTTCAGCCAGACTATTTTGAGTAGTCCTCACCCAACAATCCCATCACCTTTACTGATGGTGCTCTGTTGTGAGGCGCATTATAAAATTTGTTAGTGTATCTATAATAAGACTACTGTTGAGGTCACTGTTTATCCCATTACATGGGGTCTTATTATAAAATTTCTTTCTGACCTTAGTGTCAGGAACTGCTGTGCTTTTATTAAAAACAAACTTGCCTGCTTTCAAACTTTATGGACATAAATTTACCAGGTTTCTTTCTTTCTTTCTTTTTGCATCATCTACAGAGCTTAGAGAAATATTTGTGCTCCCCTGGGGGTAAATATTAAATTTTTATTAGGTCTTTTATTTTACACTTTTTGCTATGGTTTATGAATAGCCATAAATCACATTAAATTTTTAAGGGAAAAGCAAAATGAGCAAATAAATACATAGATAATGCTTAGATTAATACATCTCAAGAGAAAAATTTATTATGAGGATTAAGGAAAAGAAGTCACATAAGAAGTCAGAGGAAAGGAAGGATTTCCAGAATAGAGAATGCAAATCTAAAAAATAAGAATCAGTAAATTCTCAACTAGCTAGGAAAACACGAGAAGGGTAACTAAATGGAAAAGAAGGGGAAGAAAAGCTCAGAGAATACCCCAAATAATTTTTTATTACTAGAAACTAGACAACTGGTAGTACAAAATGACTGTGTAAACTTAGTTGAGCTTACTTTAAAATTACACAATATTTATAAATATTTATTATTCCACAGGCATCCTCACTCCAAATGGTAAAAATAACACAAGGATATTTGATAAAGGAAACACAAAAATTATTTGATAAAAATGGACAAAAGAGCATTAACCAACAAAAACAAACCAGACTGTTATGGTAACCTGTTTCTTACCTGAGCTGCTCCCCCCACCAAATATTAAAAAAAAAAAAACCTATGCATGCAACAATCTGAATCTACTGACCTCTTGACTTTCTAAATAACCCAATAGACAGTCTAGGCAGATGTTTAAACTCCACAACACACACAATCTTGTCGCACAGTCTCTCTCCTTCAAGGTCATTCATCTTCCCTCACCACCAAGGGACTTTCCAGTGCTGTCACCACTGTATGTCAACCATAGTTCACACATAGCACTGCTGAGCCATCTCCACTCAGAAGTTAAATACCTTCCTCCTTATTCTGAGCTTCCTTAAATCTGTTCTCCCATGTTCCAGAGAATCCCAAGCTTGCTAGGAGGTTAGACTCTAGTTCAATCCAACACCGAAAAGATTTTAGAATAAGTCTTGTCAGTTCCAAGTCCTTAGGGAGAACCTAAACTAAAGAAATTGTATCATCTTTCCACTCCTTCTTTACCCCTCCTTCTGAAATCGTTAAATAAAACTTGAAATGTCTTTAGAATAGGCAGAGGAAAAGCTTACGCTCATTCTAGTTTCTATGCTAAAACAAATATTTTCTGTGCCAGGGGAGGACATGGCTCTGCAGGACAGTGTCACAGCTGACTCATCCCCGTCTAGGGTCTGCAGCAACTGGCCCCTCTCTGAATGAATGGTTAATAGATGACCTGAAAGTAAAGCATCTGGCGACGAGGGATAGAGTGAGCCAAGCTGTACTCTCAAACCTTTTTCCTGAAAGAGGAGTAGAATTAGACTGGGTGGGGGAGGTAATCAGAAAGAGTATTTAAGAAGTCAAAAATTTTCTGGAAAACAGAATTAGACTGGGTGGGGGAGGTAATCAGAAAGAGTATTTAAAAAGTCAAAAATTTTCAGGAAAACTACAAGTATTCTGAATGGGCTAAAATTAGTGCAACACACAAGATAAATGACTGCTTTATACTAAAAAAAATACCGAAAAAGAAATAAAATTAAAGAAGATGTTTCTAGCAGCAAAAACATGAAGCCAGGTGTGGTGGCGTAGACCTGTAATCCCCGCGTTCTGGAAGGATGAGGCAGGAAGATCATGAATTCAAGCGCAGCCTGGGCAACTTAAGAGACTTTAATTAAGACCCTGCCTCAAAAAATTTTAAAAAGGACTGAGGATGTAGCTCAGTGCAAAGACCCTGGGATCAATGCGCAGTACCTTAAAAAAAAAAAAAAAAAGGAAAATTAAAGAAATAAGATATTTTTCATTTTGTCAACTAAAGAAAAAATAAAAAGACTGATAACTAACAGTACTGGAGATACTGTGGAGAAACTGACACTACTTAATACTACAGATAAAAATATAGTTTGGTACCACTCTCAAAGACCTGACCAAAATCTACAAAAATTTTTAATGTGTATATTGTGTTAAACAAAGGTTACGGGAGACCATTATTTTGGTCTAGCCTTCTGCTCTAGGCCCCTGCAGGCCAGAACAAATCAGAATGAAATTACTTTATGCTAAGTGCCACTTAAACTGAACTTGAAACAGGCAAGTCTTCCACAAAATAGGAGACACATAGCAACCAATCTGAACGGGCCTAGTTTACCTGAGCCAATATGAAAAAGAAGTTCCCTGTTTTAACTGTGTGAGGAAAATAACTTTGGACTGACCAGTCTGTTTTGCACCCTATTTCTGCTTGCTTAAATTAAGCCCTTGTCTGGTTCCAAAGGCCCTCTGCCTCCTCTCTGCTCAGCTCATTGGAAGGCTCATTCTATTTTAAAGAATGAGATATTTCCTGATTCCAGGATTACAATTAAATCTTTAAGCTAAATTTGTTACAATTTTGTCTTGTGCCAATTCTTTAATCCTAAAATTCCATTTCTGAGAATTTATCTTTAAAAAATAAAGCACTGTACATGGATGGTTATAACAAAACAAAGGGGAAAAACTAACATGCCTTAAAAAGGATCAAGTGAAAAAAAAGGATCAAGTAAACATTGGCAGACTGTGATACAATCAAATGCTAGGCAGTCATTGAATAAGAACACAAAAGGATATTTGTGGAAAATTTTTAAGTAAAAAAAACAAAACAGGTAAGTTTTGAAGAACTGAAACCTGCAGACATGTCAACATTGTTCAGTTCTATAAGAATACACAATGTGAAAATTTCCCCTTTGTCAGCTTCACTAGGTCTTTCTGATTAACCAAAGATCCACCTTTGAACAGTTATGGGCTACCTTGAATAATAAGCCAATCAACTTGTGATTTATCATTTGTGTCATGAGAAAACATTACACTAAATAAAGTGAAGGAGGGAGGGTGAGAAGGAAGAAAGGCAGGCAAGCAGGCTGGCTTAAAACTACCAGAGGTTACAGCCTGGCAAATAAAAAATACTATTTATTTTCTTAACTGAGTGAATTCTAAATAATAGGGAGCTATGCAAAACAAATATAGGGAACCAGGCCAAATAATCAAATAAAAAGGCAAGTTTGGGGGTCTGATCAAAATATATGATGAATATTTAAATTTCAAAAATTTATTACAGTAAAAGACACACTGCTATTAATCTGTCTCAAAATACTCCCCCTGGCTTCCAACACACTTATTCCATTGCTCTTATCACTTTCTGAAGTACTTTTGAGACACTCCTTTTCAAGTGTCTTTATGAAGTATGATTAAAAACATCACAAATGCTGCTGCCCAGTGCGATCTAATGGAAAGGCAGGCTTGTCAAAACATCATGGCAAGGCCTCGTCCACCTTACTTACTGGACCCGGCACAGTGCAACTTCTGGCTCTTCCCTAAAGTCAAAATGACAATGAAAGGGGAGCATTTTGAATCAATTCAGGACATCAAGGCAGCCATGACAGTGCATCTAAAAGACACTCAAGGAAGAAGACTTCCACACCTACTTCAGAAAGTGTCAAGAATGATAGGATAAGTGCACCTGAAGTGAGAATTCTGAGGGGGATTTATGGCCATGTGTCTTTACTGTAATCCATTTTTAAATTTAAACTTTCACTGTATCTTTCAATTGCACCATGTATATGATAGAATGTACACTAAAATTTCTTTTTTAAATACTATGTTCACATGCATAAAGGGACACACATATCTAGATGTAAAGACAGATATGTATATACCTCTTACACCAGGAAGTATGTATATCTGCATATACACAGGAACAAATTCCAGGAAATGGGCTCAACAACTGAGGCAGTGTCATGCTGATCCTTACAGCAGCTTGTAACCTTGAAGATGCAATTCCAGAATTAGGAGCTGGCAATCCCCCTCATAGTCTAAATCCCCTGAAATCGTACCATTATTTCTTCCAGCAATACTCATAAAATTAATACATTTTCTCAGGCTACAGTGATTTTTAAGATGTCTCACATCATCAGAGGATTGATACCAATTCTTTCTCACAGTGGTTGGTGTACGAAGTGTATATATATATTACAGTCTGCCAAAACAGCATTCTCCTTGGCTGAGAACACGAGGAGTATAGAGGGGTTCTCAGGAATGTATCTTAAAGGAAAAATTTTGGAGACAAACAACATAGCAACTAAACAGGAGGACATACACCATGATTAAGCAGGATATATATATAAGTGGAAACCAATACTATTAAATGGCTGACTTCTCATCAGAAACAACGATCAACTGTCATGTTTCCTCAACTGGAAACTACACCCCTGGTTTAAAAACATCTTGGTGGGATGGGGGAAACAAAGAGTGGTAAATAAACCTTTTCTCTTTTTTTTTGGCATGATTTGCCTGCATAATACTTTTAACTCACAAAACACTTGTGATACATTAAATTATTATATGTCTTAATTTTCTATCTCACCAACTGAATCAGAAAAAAATTAAATGATGCCCCCCCAAAAATTAAATGATGAGAAGTATCCAGAAGTTAACATCTGTAATTCTTTTTTTTTGGTGTTGGAGATCGAACTCAGGGCCTTGTGCTTGCGAAGCAAATACTTTAACCACTGAACTAAATCCCCAGCCACAACATCTGTAATTCTTAACAGAAATCCACAATGTACAGAATTTGGGGGTTACCAGGATCAGCAATTTGTATAATAGCTTCAAAACATGTTTACACTCAGCATCTGGAAATGTCTAAAAGTTAACATTAGATTTGGTAATCAACTGTCCATTTCTCCAAATTTCAAGATAAGAGATAAAGAAGCCCAATTAAACATATAGCATACAGTCTGGACCTGTGCAAGAGCACTGAGGGTAAAATCAAAACAGTTGTTAATATGCAGACCCTGTAGCAGAAGTTTTGCAAGCCCCCAACTCTACCCTTTATACTTTGTCATTCAACTGGCTTGAAGCAGAAGTTAATGGTTAAGAGAATAATGTTCCTAACTGCCTACTCACATAACCAAAATAGGTCAGAGAGACCTAGGTACGCTGCTTGGCCTCTTTAAGCTTCAGCTTCCTCACCTGAAGGATGAGGATGACACAACGTGCACCCCCATGGGTCACCGTGATTAATCTCAGTCCAGGTAGAGCATTTAGTACAGTTACTGACACAGAGAGTTGGTAAATGCTATTATCATTGTTAGAAATCAATGTGTGTACTGGAAAACGTGGAATCTATACTACAAATTTTGACTGTGGATTTGGACACTAAAAAAAGTAAAAGATCACGAAAATAGCCTCATAATTAGAAAATCATGTTTATCTCTTTAGCTAAATCTTACTCTTCCTGAACCAACAATGCTAAATTTCAGTTCCTTGAAAGTTCTGTTTTTTTCCATACGCGTGCGTGCGTGTGTGTGTGTGTGTGTGTGTGTGTGTGTATCATTCTCTTTGTCCAGAACATTTTTAATCCCACCTCCCATTCCCAGACTTGGACTGAGCAATTCCTACTCATCTTTCACTTCTCAATAAGCAGTACTTTCCAAAACCTCTTATCCAGATTAGGGTACCTACCTAGGGCTCCCTGATTGCCCTCAACCTCCCATATTTTACTTACTATACTAAGAGTGTTATTTAATGTACAATTTTCCCCAAAGACTGTAAGTTTCAGAAGCAGAGCCAGTATCTATATTATTCATTGGTCTCTCTCCAGTGCCAGGTGTACAGCAAAGCTCTATAAATACTTGTTGAATTAAATAAAAGCAGAAAGACCAGTCAGACTGGTTATGCATAACCAAGTTCATACATTAAGTACTATAATTCTTAGTAAGTTTATTCCCTTGTTCATTCACACTCTAGGGGGATGTTTCAAACTTAAAATCTAAGTCCCACCTCTCAGTACTACCCACAGTATAAGATTTAGCTATGTTGCTAAGATAGCATCAAGCTTACCATGTGCTATACGAAAATGGTACTCAAAACCCAACAAGCTCATAAAGGTCTGTTATGTTTACTGATCTTTGCTCAAAAGTTGTTTTTTGAAGAATTCCATAGCTTAGAAAAAGAGATATATATTTTTAAAAAGAAATATGAAAACTACTTATCTGGTCCAACCTACATTTTTATCAATGAAAACTGTATGGGTTAGAAAAATGATTGGTATGCTGGGTGTGATGGTGCACACCTGTAAATCCAGCACTCTAGAAACTGAAGCAGGAGGATCACCATGAGTTCAAGGCCAGCTTGGGCTACACAGGGAGACCCTGTCTCAAAACAACAACAACGACAACAAAAAAGTGATTTGTTCAGGATCAGAAAGCTAGATAGTGCTTGAAACAAAATAAGGAAACAGTATGTCTTTCTTTATGGAGCTTGGGGTGAGGGTGAGTAGGGTAGGAATCAAACCCAGAGCCTTGCACATGCCAGTCAAGTGCTCCACCAATGAGCTACACTCGTAGAGAGTCTTTCTGGCACCACAATTGAGAAGCATTGTTCAAAGTATTCTAAGCACTAAAGAATCCTGAGAGGCAACAAGTAATCATTTAATGCTACCGAAAACAAGGATTTTCAAACCTCTATTGTATTAGAAACTCAGGTGAGGCCTGGGTCTTTTCATGCTGAAAAAGTTCCATGGGTGATTCTTAGCCCATAAAAGATTGAGAACCACTAATTTAATGGGTCAAGCATTATTTGCTAAATTCCTACTCGATCCCTGACAGTATGTTCCTGCTCTCAGGGCTCTTATGAGGAGACGAGATTTATATAATCAATTATGGAAGAAAATAAGGCTTTGTATAATTAAGTGCTGAATTAGCTAAATAAACACCAATTAAATACTAAAATCAGAGAAAGTAGGACAGGAGAGCAGGCTTGAAAAATGGTTATTAATGAAGACAGAATATGGATAAAAGGGTCCCTTAAAATAAACAAGAAGAAAAGTTTTTCAAACCCTGCTCAGTGTGAGTCTCAAGGATCTTAAGCCCTTGGGGATACTGAGGATAGTAGAGAGGATGTTTCCCTGCCCCCACATCAGATTTCAATCAGATTTCCACTTTTAACATAACACCAAAGAGTTTAAAGGAGTTAAATTTGGGCTTGGGATGCAGTTTGGTGGTAGAACGCTTGCTTAACATTTGTGAGGCCCGCAGTTTGATCCTCAGTACAAAAAACAAAACAAAACAAAACAACAACAAATGCACATTTGTTGTAATTTACAAGTGCAAAATCTAAAAAATCCATGAAGTAATGTCCTAAAGTTACACAGTCAATGATATAGAACCCAGGCCTCTGCATCCCAGAGCCCTCTTCACACACCATGACGTTCCAAGGCAAACAGTGTGAACACAGGTTCTCAGAACATCCCAGGTTCTCAGAACCTGGGCCTGACCAAAACAGTAGGTTCACCTATAGGTCATGAGGTATCTTAGACTGGGGAAAGGGGCACAGGACAACAACGCAGGCAATCTTCAGGATAAAACACAGTCATCCTCCCAAAGCAGATCTTTAAATTTTAGGGAGACTTTTCTAAAACGTAAAACCCAATAAAAGAGATGTTATATCTGTGAAGGGTCCATCAGAGGACTTCCTTGGTAGAATCATTGAGTCATACTATTTAAAAAAGTAGTCAAAGATAAGGCAGTGGTGAGGGTTACAAAATAGAACATCCTGAAATCAAGGGCAAGTTCATATTCGCTTCAGAGTAACACTCCCACTGTATAAAGTTTTCAGAAGAGTATGAAAAAGACATTCCTCTTCCTAGGGTGCTGGCTACACATAGAAATGGACAACTCCCAGTAAGGGACCACAGAATCCATCAGCCCTAAAGTCTCTCCTCTACAGCAGCACGAGCCATAAAACTGCTGATTTTACTCTTGTGTTCACATAAGAAAAACTATTACAGTACATTAAGGATGCTTCTCCTATCCATTTTGTTACTCCCCACAGCATCCCTCTAACACTGGCATTATCATCTCTTTGTTGACGGAAATAACCATAGAAGTCAGTACCAAAGCCAAAATGAGATGTCTAGAATTTACAACGTTCAGAGTCAACACTCAGTTCACGCACAAAGTGACATGCGCATACATCTCCCCTAGTACTGTATTCATGCTTATCACGTAATTTACTAAACTATTATCAATCTTCACAAGGAATTTAAAACCTAGTAAGATCCAGGCAATCATGTCTCCAACAACACATTTAAAATTGAATTGTAGCCTTTCCCCCTTAATGGCTCCCTCTCCCAACTTCTTTACATCTATCTGTTCATGGCACACGGCTCTGGATAAACCAAGCTCAAAACCTGGGTATCCTCTCAGATTCCACTTAGCTATTACTGTAAACAATTTAAAATAGGGGCTTTCATCAGAGCTCGGCCCGAAATAACACAGAACTTCAATGACTACCTACTGCCTAGCAAACAAAATCCAAACTTTTAGACCAACAAAGATTGAGAGCTTTCCACAGGTAGCTTTGCTATATTCCCCAACATACTTAGTGCTTATTAAAGCACATGGTCTTGAGAAAGTCACTTAATCTGAGCTTTATTTTACTCAACTATAAAATGGGTATAATAATACTTGCCTGAGAAGTCTAACTGAAGCAATGAAAAAGAGAGGGCTCCTATAAATTTTAAGGCACTATAAAAACATAGACAATATCATTATGTCATGGGTATGGTATTTTATTTATACCTTCCTTGCTCTGGAAAGGAGGTAAGGTAGCCCACATAAAACATGATTTAACAAGAGTTTAAAGATGGAAGCAATAAAAGAAATGCAAAACAAATGTAAAAGTATAAAATTGAACTAGGATACCATAAATACCATAAATACTTAAGTATTTGCTTTCTTTGAGGTTAATAATGTGCTGTACAAAAAGTATTTGATTTGAAAAGAAAACTGTCATCAGAAAATTTTGTGTTCATAGGACTAAAAACAAACCACTGTTCAGAAGTTCTTACTGCTACTAAAAAAAAAAAAAAAAAGTTCTTACTGCAAAGATCAAGCAAGAATTTTCCCGAAGGTCTTTTTCCCAAGTCAAGTCACTGGACAATATCCTCAACATCTTCACCATGAATTACCTATGTCATTAGGTCATTATTGGACGAAAGCTTCTTGTAGTCAAGTAATTGTTTTACTATGTTTATATCTCTGTAGCACTTACAGCAATTAGTCAATAAACCAAATACCTCAAGCTCAATGTACCCGTTTCTCTAGATACCATTTCCCACATTGCAAACCATCCTGAACACTGCCACATTAATCCTAAAATATCACTTTTTATCACATCAGTCTTTAGTTCAAAAACCTCCAACAGCTTCCCAGCACAGAGAACAAAAGCCTCCTCATTCCTTACTATTCAGCACAACACTCATCACAATTTCCCCTGCAATGGCCTTCTCTGTCTTCCCATCCCACTAAATTCTTTTGCCCTCCAAAGCTCTGCCTAAAAGGTCTCACCTTCTACTGAAAGCCTTCTCTGGCTAGCACTAATTTGGTAAAGAGAGCGAATGGAGGGTGGGAGGAGACCAGAGCCTGAAATGTAGGGGCTAATGACATAACTCTTGGTAGAGCTTGTTTAGCATGCAGGAGGCCCTGGGTTCTGTCCTCAGTACCACAGTGGGTGGGTGAGGAGGGTAGAGAAAGAAAGGATGAAAGAGAGAAAGAAGAAAAGAAGTCTTGTGTTCTTTTTTCTCCTGGTGAGGCAAAAGCTTTGGGATAGATTTTATTGGAATTACTTTCCAGCTGTACATTTTATGTGACTTTGGTTAATTCAAACTTGGACATCTCTTTTCTTATATTCATTACATGCTTTTTCTTCAGGTATTGGTAACTTAAATTGCAATTATATACTCTGTTGTTAAATTTTCCCTGCTTAAATACGCCAACTCCTCCACAACAGCCTTGTTTCCTTGATATCTCCATGGATTGGCATAGGACCAGATACGTACTTTTTATAAGGTAAGAAATGTTTGCAATAACTCTTTAAAGATTATAATACCTTACTTGCTGCACTATGAATCAGTGAAAAAAAAAAAGGCAATTTGTTTTTCATTAAGCAAACCTTTAAAACACGTTTACTAAAGTAAAACATTCAGGTCATGGTTTCCCTTTAAAAGTATGTTCACGTACAGTCATCAGTTCAACTCCATTACTTAAGGTGGCCACACGTTAAAGCATGAATATATCTTATAATATATACAACATAATTCTATTTCCCAGACATTCCATTCCTGTTATATTTTCTATTGCAAAGACAAGGCTCGGGGGCGGGGGGGGGGAGGAAGGAGGCCTGTTGCTTAGTTTTGTTCTTTTCACATTAATTTTTTTAAAAAATTAATATAAAATGTTCTCTCCAAACAAATATCCAATTTCCTCAATAGTACTTCAAAAAAAGAGTGTGATAGGAGTATTTCGTTCTCAAATGCTCCCTACTCGTGGAGTAGCTATCTATCATCTCCCTTAATGCTCTTTTCACCACTTTTAAATAAATTGTCTTCTCAAAAAAAAAAAAAGTCTGATAAATCTAGAAGTTTGCTGATTCTTCTTTTGTTCAATTACGTACTAGTTCTGTCAGCAAAATTCAGGTAACACTGAAAGCTTGAGAGTCTGCTTAAATGGAAAGGAAGAAAAAAAAAGGAAAGGAAAAGAAAGGAGTTATATCGATCACTGGTCATGAAGTATGCAAAGCTATGCACGTTATCAATGCTCAATAAACTAACATCCTATAGTAAAAACACACAGAACCCTGCAAATGATACACATCACATGCAAAGAGCTTCTTCAAATCCGAGGTCCTGAAACTCAAAACGATTTTCATATTCCAAATTCTAAACATATTATAAACGGACTGGAAGGCCTGGCAATGGCTCCACTCACGCTATTTTCTTTGCCGTTACTATTACTGTTGAAAGAGCACATAAGAGGACATTATCAGTTTAGAACATAGTTAGAAATATTTCAGTACAAAGAAACTGATTTAAAATCCAATTACTCAATTATTTTTACTCATAAAGATTATGCCAATGATGTGCAAAAAATATTCAGCAGAAGATGCATAAGGAAACTGCTATTATCTGTGAATCCTAATGGTTGCCTCTTTTAAGCATTCAAAAAGTATTTGTATTATTTGAGCAATACAATAAAGACAAAAATAAATAAGCATAATTCGGTCCCAGAGTGTCCTTAAAAAAAAAAAAAAAGAAAGAATTCAGGAAGGACACAGAAACTCAAAGTATATGTATCACTGGATAAAATCCACAACTTTCTATTCTAATGCCTAATACTAGATTTTCTTGAATAAATAAATAAATATTTAAGGAGACATCAGAAGAGCATGGATGAACCAAAAGGAACATGTTTTATCTACGATAACCAATAATAATTCCAATAGTTTTAAATGCAATCACTTCCACTAGGAAAAACACATCATTACTATTTGCCAAAACTGCACAGCAGAACCAACAGTGATATAAAAAAACAAATTAATGGCTGTTGCACACCATTATTTGTAAGTAGTGCTTAAAATAAGACTAAAATACAAACATTAGGACTCTGGATTTTTCAATATTAAAAAACAAAAGCAGTAACAATAACGCAATTACCATGACATAATATTACAGTCTTATAGTAGAAAAGAATATTTATTATACATTATAATAGATATTATATATTACGTAAACATATAAGTGAAAAGTAAACATATACATGAAAGTAAATGACCAATTTAACAAACACGCACATAACTAAATTCCAGATCAAGCAATACAGATTCAAGATAAACTTCAAATATTTCATTTTAATGGAAAACACTTATGAAAGATAATATTCAAATTTTCCATTTTGTCCTTTTAGAACCACCTGCCTAAGATATTTGGGGTTCTATTAAATATCTTCGGTGGCTTCATAAAGATAATTTCATCTTCTGAGCTCTAAAGTTATTCCAAAATCTACTAACCACATGAATGACAGATTAACAATTATATCAACCTAGATAGCGATGAGACATTTTATTTCATTTGCTTTACACTACTTATTGATACAGAGAACATTAAATTTAAAACATGGCAGAACAATACACCATTTAAACTTAAATAATAGCAATGTTGTTTTTTCCTCGCCTACTAGCATCTGTGACAATGACAAAGTGAAAGGAAATAGAAGCTAATCTAGAGGAAGAAGTGAAAAATTACTTTTACGGCAATAGCATGGAAGCAGAACAATCCTTTGGAAATTAAAAACATTTGGTCAGCTGTCATATGAATGTCTGAGACCTTAACTTAAAAGCACCATTATAATAGGTGGGACAAGTTAGGAAAGAAGTGACAATAGATTTTCTTGAAACTTGAGGGAAGCCGGCTGACAGATGCAAAAAGGAGACAAGCTATGATCATAGCGAAGGCTCAAAAGTAATGTCAAATACCAAGCTTGGTTCACAGACTAGCGTTAGGAATAAGGCAGAGCAATGCTGTCACATTCCCAGAGCAATTTTAATCATCATGTTAAGATAAACCGGCTAAAACATTATGACGAATGACCAAGAAGAAAATCTAATATGCCCAAAATTGTAAGTGGAATCACTACCTTGGAATAGAACAATTTTAAAAATCATTGATTAAAACAAAAATGCACAAACTTGCTCACACTAATTTAAGACAAATCTCCCAAAATTCTGAATTGTTTTTAAAAGCTATTTTCAAAGTACATGCCTTCAGGTAAGTACTCCACCTTTTATTAAACATTATGATTTCAACACAAAAAAATACACTGCCCTCCATTCTTTTTGACTCAGCTTTATTAAAACAGGATCTAAGGCAAATGGTCTCTCCATTACCCTGGACCATGTTTCGATTAAATCAAGAAACTCTAAGAGTTTGGGAGACCACAACAAACCTATCTAAAATATACATATATATGGACCCCTTACTCCATACTCTCTCCTTTGAGAATAGGAGGAAATGAATTTTTACTAGAGCATAGAGAGCCAATCAAAATATAAAGTCAGTTAACAGTGCCCATCCTTTTCCTGTATTACAAAATCTTTAACAGTGAAATTAGGTTTGTTACTGGAAATTTGGTTTTTAAAATACAATGTGAATCTTATCATCTTGGATAAAATAGCTACGAGCCTCAGTAGTGGTTAAATTGCAGCTATAAAGGAAATTGTCCTGAGATAAATGGTTTCCCTATGAGAAGGCTCCATTGCTACACTTCACCTCAGGACAATAAATCAAATTAACTGCACCTTGTCCTCTGTCCAATGACATCATCAGTTTGACCACATCTTGGGAATCGGGTGCAAAAACATATGCTATTTAAGGCATGAAATCATATCATTACTTTTTGTCACCCAACCTCATGCTTCAGATCTCTGAAGCAGTCATTCACCTGAACATTCTCAGGAATGCTACACATTTTTTTCCCTGCTGCTTTCAGAGTCTACCTACTGGATGTGCAAGAGGAAGGGAAAACGGTGAGAAGTGGTATTTTAAATTAGCTTGCTTTTAGTCCATGAAATCTAGAAATCTGTTTCAAATTAAATGGAAGACTAATGTTCCACAAAATATGTATCTAACCATTCTCCATAAAGTGACTTAATGTGATTTCAAAGGTTTAACACATTAGTGAGGTGTTAACCATCATTCCTTGAACACTCCCCTCAAAACACAACACAACTGGGTGGAAAACAGAACAGAACTGCAGAAAATAAAAATATTAAAGAAATCTTTAGCACAGAAAAGACCAAAAATCAAAACTGTTTTCTGTAAAGAGTAAAAGTTAATCTGCCCTTCACAGTCCAACTACCCTAAGTTTAGATAAAACAATCAATTCTGACAAGTGAAAGCAAAGGGGAGGATGTGCTGGGAGAAAAATAAGTTCCAAGATCAGGACAGACACAATGTATGTGTTTATTCTTCTATTTTCACTCATTTAACCACGACACAAACACTCAAAGAAAATATAACCCCATTTCTGTTTTCAGTAGTGCTACAGTTAAAATAAGCAACGTTAGCACAAAATATCAGCCTCATTTAAAATTAGAACGCTGAGGTTGGAAAGGGAGCACCACTGAGAAATTATGAAAAGTGCTGTTAATTGGAATATCTAAAATACCCAGCCACTCACAACTCCTGGGGGGAAGACTGTATTGGTTTTACAAATACAGTACTTCAGATTTTCACGAAAAGCCTGGAAGTGTTTAACCTGCGGGTGGGGAAGGGGGGGAGCTATCCCCATAACATGTAGCATTTTTGGCGCGGGGAGGGGGGCTGTGTGTGCTGGGGATCGAACTCAGTGCCTTGGGCTTGCTAGGCAAGCGCTCTAGAACTGAGCTAAATCTCCAACACTATCCTCATAACAAAACGATCTATTTGTACTAAACCAAAACAGAATTCACAGCCTCTGAAAATAAGCAATAAGATTTTTTTTTTCCTAAGGCCCAACAATACTGCAAACTGTTAAGAAAGTCTTTTTAAGAGAAAACAAGCCACCGCAGAGTTGATGCTTAGCTGGGAGCTGTTTTAATGCTGGGAAGGCCCCAGGAGGGTGTGTTTTGCCCGCGGAGGAGGGGAAGCGTGTGGCAGTTGGTGGGGGAGTCATTTTGGTTATTAGTAAATAAATCAAGCAGCAGAGAACACGAGGCCTAGGCAACTCCAGGAGCAGCCCAGGCCTAGCTCCCCCTTCTCTTCCCAGCACAGCCTGGGTTTGATCTCAGAGCCCTGTGGATTGCCAAGAAGAAAAAAAAAAAGAATCATATCGAACCACAAAAGCACATGGGGCGAATGTAAAATATAAACACGGCGTTGGGCTGTGAGTGGCTGTTATTAAAGGTCTGAATTACTAAACATGAGAGGCGGGGAAAGCCAGGCGGCCATTTCAATAATATAAACCTCCCCGAATTAGACATTATTCAAATGAGAAGAGGTCCGGCTCCGCGGAGTGGCGAAGGCGCAGCCAGCAGCCGCGAGAAGGGACCGGCGCGGAGCCGGGGAGGGGACCCCGCGCCAGGCCGTCCGCCCCCCAGCAGCAGAGGGGACCTCGACGCTAGGGTCACCTCGCCGGGGCCCCACGAGAGGCCTCGGGCACGGCCGGGGCTCGCAGTGAGGTCTCCCCGGGCCACCGGCGCGTCCGCCGGTCCGTCCGTCGGTCCCGGGGGGAGGAGGGGACAAGGGAGGGGCGGGGGCAGGCGACCACGCCGCCACCTCCGACCCACGATCCCTCCCGACGCCGCGGCGCGGGGGACCGGGGCTCTTCGGGACGCAGGGGGACAGGGACGACGACCCTCCGAGGGGAACTTTCCCGGCCGTCAGCCCCCTGGGGGCACGTGGACCCCCACCCCGCCGCCCCGAGGCCCCGGCGGCGCCCGCCCCCAGCCCCACCTCGGGCACAGGCCCCGCTCGGGTCCGGCCGCCGCCCGGGAGACCCGCGAGGCGCGGCCGGGGTGCGGGGGCCGTGACCCCCGGGCTCGCGGTGCCCGGGTCCACCCGCCCCGCATTGTGCCCGCCGCCCGCCGCCCCTCCACGCCCCCAGCCCGGCCCCCGCCCGCGCCCGGCTGCTATGAATATGGAAAGCGGCTTTATTGTCCTCTCCCGGCCCGGACCCGTTGGCGATAGCGCTCGGGCTCGGGCTCGGGCTCGGGCTCGGCGGCGGGGAGGAGGAGGGCCGGGCCGGCCGGCGGGGTGGGCCGGGGGCGGGCGCGGGCCGCGGCCCCTCGGCCCCTCGGCCCCGGGTCTCCCCCTCCGCCCGGCCGCCGCGAGCCGCTTTCCCCCTCCGCTCGGCGCCCGGCGGGGGCTCCGTGCTCCCCGGCCCCCCATCTCCCCGCCGTTAATTATAATAATCCTGAGTACTAATAAATTATGCTAAGTCGCGGGGGGGCCGGCAGCGGGAGCCGGGGTTGAGTATGAATATGAATATGTAAAATGCTGTAATGATTACCTGCTGCTGCAGCCGCCGCGGCTGAACTCTCATCTTGACTCGCTGCTCCTCCGTCCGCCATTTTGAATATTTTAACCAAAATCGCCCGGTCGATAAACCCTCCCTCGCTCCCGCTCCCCTCCCCCCGCCTCTCCGCCCCCTCCCGTTCCCGCGTCTACCCCGGGCGCACGACAGGGGGCGCGCGAGGCCGGAGCTGCTAGCTGCCGGCCCCCTCGGAAGAGCTCCACCCCCCTCGTGCGCGGTGCGCAGGCGCATCCGAGATGCGGCGCCCCTTGGGAAGCATAAGCGCCCTCCACCTGCCAGTCAACCTCTTGGCTTCGTTTTCCCTGTAGACTATGCGCATGCGCGACTTTCTTCACGCGCCTGTAACACGTCTAGCGCATGCGTTCTCGTCTCTTACTGCCCTCGCGGAGCGTATCTTGACTCAAAGTGTAGCGTGTGTTGCGCTTGTGTTTTTTTCTGCAGCCCTTCCTTCTCTTCCTGCCTTACTCCCCGCCGGACTTTGCTCTGGCTTCCCCCCAAGGCATGGTTAAAAAAAAAAAAAAGGAAGGGGACTTCCTTCTGGTGTTCGGCGCTGTGGAAGCACTAACAACAATGGCGAGGTCGCTGCCGCTAGGTGACTTCCGGCTTTGGGCAGGTAGGGGCGGGAACGCGGCCCCTGGGAGCGGGACCAGGCACCTGCCGGGCGAAGCGCGCGTCCCGCTCTAGATTTGAATTCGCACTAGTCCCCGCCCCTGGCTCTGCGAGGGCTGCGGAGTCGGCCCCGGCCCGCGAGGGGAGTGTCCTGGGGTCCTTTAATTAGCCAGAATTGCTTCTTTCCTACTTACTCCTAACGCCCGGCCAGCTTTCCAGGGGGCCTGGGAGTCCTACTGAATCACGAGCTTCCACCCTCCGCTTCCTTCCCTCCTCTCGGCCGCAGCACCCCGCGCGCCGCAGATTCCCACAGGCTCCCCTTTCTCTCGCTTTTGTAGCATCTTTTAAAATCATGCAATAAACTGCATGACCTAATAAATAAAAATATTGGCATCGGCATTAGTATCACCATGAATTTTACTGTGCTCTATTTCCCAGTCAGTAGGATAGTGGGAAAAAATTTCCATCTGTAAATACCTTTCTTTAGAACTACTGCAGACGTCGCTCAGATTTCTTTAGACTTAATAGTTGTGTTTTTTTTTTTTTAAAGTCCCTAGAAAAGACCTATGTCTAATTATTTTGCTAATTCATTCTTAATAAAGCCCCAAGATTTTCTTTAGTTTTAAGAGTAAAAAGAAAACTCATGCATAGGAAAGAAAAGTTAAAAGAAAATTCAGATTTTTGTCTGTACTCAAGGGAGATACGACTGAAATTTAAATTGCATAAAATCGTAGGTTCTCTTAGTGAAACTCAGCAGTTAGTTTAACTGCTGAAATTTTAATAGTGAACCCTAGTCTCACTGCATTCTTCAAACTGCGTTAGGTGTGAAGTGATTGCCGGTGACAGCCAAAAATTTGTGCTGAGATTGATTAATTGGTGGTAATTAAACTGTAGGGTGTGGACTTGACTGTTTAAACCAAATAATTGGACCACCCTATAATCTAATTATTTCAAACTACGCCAACTAACACAGTTAAGGACGTGCAAGATTTAATCATGTTATAAGTCTTCTGAAAAATATGGCCTAAATTATATTCACCAGCATTATTTATTATGGGGAGCGTCTCAAGATAATCAGCCTTATTGGAAGTAAAATTAAATTTATATCCCTGTTCTTAAGGACAATGAATTTGAAAACATCGCCACTAAGAAAAATGAACTCAAATGCTGTTACTAAAATTCCTATCTTTTATTTAATCTTAGTTTTGCTCTTTGGTTCAAAAATTAAATTAGGGGCTGGGGACTTAGCTCAGTGGTTAGAGTGCTTGCCTAGTAAGTGCAAGCCCTGAGTTCGATCCCCAGCACCAAAAATAAAATAAATTAATACGACCTTCAGAAAGTCACTGAAACTAATACAGAGCTGGCAAAAAAAAAAAATGTATACACACTTCAGCAATTCGCTGTGCTAATAAGTGTCTGGAAGCTAATGGCCACCCCTTTGAGCACCTCTCATATTTGTAGAGGCCAAAGGTAACTTGTATTAATCTCATGATATTTCAATAAATTTAGTACTAAAATATCTATACAAGTTTTTGTTTTCCTGATGTATACTTTTTTTGACGGACTCTGTATATGTGCTAGTCATCTTTACTAGTTCATTTGCATAAAAGGAAATGTTCATGGAATGAATATTTAAGGATAGTTCTGTGAGAAAAAAAATTAAAATAGTGTATCAATGTTTTATTTCTCTCAATGGAAGTATTTGTTTCCAACTGTGTCCCCAGTGCCTAGTACAACTCCTGGGCTTAGAAGATGTTCATAAATAAATATTTGCTGAAGAAAAAATAGTAAATGAACAGTTACATAAGGATTTTTTTAAACTGATGAAGTCATTTATTCAACACAAATTTCTGAACACCTACATTCTGCCATGAATTTTACTAGGTGCTAAGTATAGGAAAGTGTGTATGACATTGACCTCAGCAAACTCACACGTATGAACCCTTTTATAATCTTTAAAACACCTTGGAGGGTAGGGACTGTTTATCCCAGTTTTCCAGGAAGAGAAAATTGAGGCATAGAGGTGTCAAGTAACTTGCGCAGTGCCACAACTATTAAATGGTAGAATTGGAATTCAAATACAGGCAAGGGACAGTGTTCTAAGCCATTATACTGTTTGCTATGGATTAGGCAAAACCTTAAAGACACATAATTTACTGTGGGGAGGAAACAGTAAGAAATAATGGCCTTGTATGTGATCTCATCAAAATAAAAATTTATACCTAGATGAGCATTATATTCACACAAAAATATACACAAGTAGCCAAACACTAGAAAGAAATGATCCAAATATCCTTCAACAGGTGAAGAAATGAAACTGGTACATTCATACTATGGACTACTTAGCAAATGAAACAAAAGAAAACAACAAAAAAGGAATAAATTGTTAGCAGATGCAACAACTTCAGCGAATCTCAAAAGTATGCTACATACTATGTGGTTCCATCTGTACAACATGAATGAAATCACAAAACTATAGTGATGGAAACCAGGGTAGTTGTAGGGGAAGGTGTAACTACCATATAGGGAATAGACATGGGATGGGGATAGAGTTGTTCTGTATCCTAATTGTGGTAATGGTAACACAAATCCATACAAAAAGTTAAGCACACACAGAGCACTGAAGTCAGAACTGGGGCGTGGTGGTTATCTGCTTAGCTATTACTGTGTCAATGTGAATGATTCCACCTGTCTTGCTAAGGGGTAACGCACAGGCTCCCTTGTAGCTAAGTATGGCCATATGACTAAGTTTTGGCTATGGAATTTTAAGAGATTATCAGGGACGAAGGGGTGTATTTTTAGTGGTGGAATGATTGCCTCACATATACAAGGCCCTGGGTTATGTCCTCAGCATTGAGAAAGAAAAAGTGGAAATTTTTGGATAGGATTTCTGGGAGATCTCTTAAGAGAGGCAAGGGTTCTGCTACATACTTTTGTTAAAGATTGAAGAATCCAGGCATTGGGGAATGTGTTTTAATGATTGTAATTGCCTTGGATGAGTAAATTCAAAATGATCACTTTTTATAAATATTTTCAGTGTTTCACCTATTAATAAAGGTTAACATTCTGATACAACACATTAATTTATAGTGGCCCAAGGATGCATTTAGTAGCTAATTTTACAGCAGAGACTGTGAAACCTTGCTTCTTGAAACTCTCAGGATTGGTTTAAAGCAAGATGAAAAACAAATTTTCTTAACTCCTCTTTAGCCAGTAGAATTCGAGAAGAAATTTTGTTTGAAAACATGGTATCACTGCTTTAAAAAGGTGTGTGTGTGTGTGTGTGTGTGTGTGTGTGTGTGTGAAATTTACAGTCTTGAAAGACTCAGACAAGATATTTTATTGCATAAAGATGCATATGCTATGGATACATCATTGAAGAATAGTAACTTTAAAAAGTTTTCAGGAAGAGCTGGGATGTAGCTCAATGATAGAGTACTTGTCTAGCACAAACCCCTAAGTTCAACCCGCAGTACCAAAAAATATTTCAAGATAAAATGATCATGACCCCTGGATATGAAGCATTGAGGCCTTGATCTCCATTTTGTCCCTCTGTATATTCTACCCAGAAGATTTTCCAAGATTTTGATCATTCCTCTGATATTTCCATTGTTCTCTGTGAGCAGAAAAGGAGAAATAGTGACAAGGCTTTCTGTTAAATTAATGAATGTATCTTGGTCACATGTCTTGACCTTCATAAAAGGATGATATAACTACTGATACCTATTGACTGAGGCTGACTGCGGCAATTTACATTCTACCCTTCACGTACAATATAGAATAATCCTACTTAGAGAATGTACACTGATATCTTTACAATTCAGTGCTCATCAAAAAGCTCAATAGCATTTCTAGAGAACTGTCTGATAGTTACAGAACCAGTTTCCTGTCTTGTTCAGGGTCAGCAAATACATGGCACTGCTCTTGCTACTATCCCTTCTAAGCCCCTGGCCAACTTTAATCCATAACTCTTTCTTATGTTAAGCCTAGACTTGTGCTCCAACATGATTCTTTACCACCAGTGCTTCAGACAGCCATTGGCATCTCATCAGCATTGGCATCCAACATGAAATCCATTTGCTATTTCACCTCTAGATACTCTTAAAAGCCAAACTGCCAGAAAGCTATGGACTTGAAATTCATCATTTGTCGCTCATAAGATTCTTTCCTAGAACTGTGCTTTGGACTTATGTCATCAGCCTACATTAAAATTATAAAAAGAAAAAGCTCTTAGAAATGGGTCATATTTACTGTAGAAGTGCTTTTGGAGCATCTTTTTTCTTTCTGAGGATTCTTTCTTAACATCCGAAGGGTAAAGGTTAAGTAAAATGTCCTGAGTTCACACAGCAAGGGACAGAGCTAGGATCTGAACCAAAGATTGCTTGATTTCATATTCTTTCTGTCTTTCCTTTCCGAGCCCTTAGATTGGCTCCCTGCCTTGGCTTCCAGCTGCCTCCTCAACCTGTCTTCCTCCTAGATCTACACCTTCAGTCCTTCACTTTGTTTCTCTGCATTGAGATGCTTATTTTCGCCTTGCACTTATCGATTCCATTTCTGCCCTTCCTATTTTTTTCTGCCTCTTCCTATCCTGTTTCATAAGCTTTTTCTAAACTCTCCCTGCATTTACTTATCAACCCACTACAGTCTGACATCTCCATTTTCCTGAAATTACTTTATTGGCAGTCAGTGATGACCTCCTAACTGCCAAATGTGATGCCATCTACTGTCTTCATCTTGGCCCGTCTCTCAGCAATTTGATGATGTTGATCATTCCTTCCTTCTTAAAACCATCTCTGCCTCTGGCCTCAATGACAAATTGCTCTCCAATTTCTCCTCTTATCTCTCTAACCATGTCTTCATTTTCCTCACTGGATTCTCTTCTCATTTAATGTAGGTATTCTCCAAGGATCTGCCCTGTCCCTCTCTTCATGTTGCAAGGCCGTTTGGTGTCATTATCTATCCTCACAATTTCAACTGTTATCTCTATGAAGATGACCCCTTAATCTATACCTTCAGAGTTAATCTGTCCTCTGATTGTCAAAGAATGTTGTATCTGTCTATTTCACTAGAGTATAAATTACGCACAGATGGCGCTGTATCTTCATTATTTTTTGATATCTTTTCATTCTTAATGTTATAGTACAAGGCCTGGACATTGTCTATACTTAACATTGAAATTTTTCTTTCTTGCATGCTTTCATCTATGTTACATTGCAGTGATCATCCAATGTCATGTAAAAAAAGTTTTATTTATTCACAAGCATCAGTTGAATACCTATGCTTGGCAAAACATTTTCTTTAGGCAAAACATTTTCTTTGGATTTTTGGAACATCCTGGGATTAGTACACATTTAATTCAGCGTTTTAATATTCCAACGCATGTTTATAATTCTATATCTTATCCACTTTAAGATGCACATTTTTCACATTTTAGTATCTTTGAATATCCTACAAGAGGTCTGATAAGGAAGTATTGTGATAAAGTTTAATTGGTAGCATTTTAATGGTACATAAAATCATGGTACATCTTACAATCAATGACATTTTAAATTCTATATAATATTGTATTTATGCTGAGAATTAGGTTTAGAAACGTTCTAATAGATTTTTATCAATGAAAATGTTTAGGAATTCTGAATGTAATGAGTTCTTTAGGGAAAGAGAAGATTTTTTAAAAACTTTTTTTGTTTTTATTTGTACATGTTTGCAGTATATAATGATTATATTTGTTGTGGGGAAGTGGCACATATACATAACACATCTTCTTTTTACATCCTTGCCCCCTCCATCTCTTGTTCCAAGAAGAGATATTTTTAAAGGCTTTTTTTAATAGTAAGAGTTAAGAGTAAAGGAAAAGGATTTTTATTGGCAGAGTAGGTTCACAAATCCAAACATTTCTTTTCCAAATACACAGCAATGATACATAAAACATAAAAAGAGAACAAAAAGGAAACAGGCTGAAAAGCAGTAATAATTTGCCTGAACCAGGAAGAACATACAGATGTCAACCATGCAGAGGTCACTGCTTTGGACCTCTTGGGCTGTACCCAAGAAGCAGGTGGTAGTGCCTGGAGTTTTAGCCCCACAAAAAGGAAGTGCCAGAACTGTCACCAGATAGAGTCCAAGGAGGTGCCGCTAAAGAGGAGATGGGAACTTCAATTCAGTCCGGATGAGTTCTTGACCTTCAATACAGGAACGAATTTTGGATAGGTCAGTGAGAGGCATGGGAGTTAGAAAAAATGGGAAAAAGGGCTACAGCTTGAGGAGCCGATGGGGCACAGCTCTGATGGAGAAGGTCGGCTTGGTGAACAAAAGGAAGGGATCAGCCTTTATGGGCTGGCCAAGTTGACTAGGTTATGATTGATCTTCATCTTGGTTCTTGTTTTGTAGCTCTGAGGAGGTCATTTTGGCCTGAGAGGGCCATCCAGTTTTCCATGACATGATCGTTTCTCTTTGGGGCGCAAGGTCAGTTTTATGGAGGCTCTGCTGGAATTCAGGTGACTGAAAGTTTAGGGCAATGACTTGGGACTTTCAGGTGCCATTTCAGGGGGTTTGGAGCAGGATATAGATGCCAATGGTGCTGAATGTCCTTGTAAATCTCTTATCTTTCTATCCTTGGTCTTGAAGGAGGATGAGAAAGGTTAGGTAAATTTAGAGCTAATCAACCTTGTAGTATCAGTTTTTAGACAGACATTTCTTAAATGATTTTTAAAAATTATTTTTATTAGTACATGTTTGCAGTACATAATGATTACATTCAATGTGGAGAATTGGTATATGTTCATAACCCACCTTAATTCTTTTTTCATCCTCTTCCCCTCCCTCCCTCCATCTCATGATCTCTTTCCCTGTTTCAAAAGATCTCCCTGTTTCCTATTATCTTTTACTTTACTCTTTAATTCATTTATATTTCAGGTTTCTCATATAAAGATTTATTCTTCATGATTTCTCATATAAGATAAATCATGTGATATTTAAGTTTGTGTATCCAATTTATTTCACTAAACATTATGGTTTCCAAGTCTTTTTCCTACAGATGACTTGTTTATGCTGCTTTTTGGCAGAGTAGTACTCCATTGTGTATAAATACCACATTTTCTTTATCCATTAATCTGTTTTATCAGTTTTTAGACAGACATATTAAATGATTGATATGCCTATATGGAGAGGTGAACAAGGATCTGACCCAAAGTTTTAAATTAATATAGAAGACAATGAAAGCAGAGATGCCAAGCTTTATCTTGATTTAGTTACCAATTGGGCATCTGTAAACCCAAGCAAAGAGTCCCTCTCTTTTTTCCTCAAAGCAGCTTTTAAGTCCTTGACTGCTTCAGAATAAAACACAAATCACACTTTTCATGAGTAGTAGGTTAAGGGACTGGGAGTTTATCCTCTCCCTCTCTCTCTCTCTCTTTCTGATGATCCCCAACTGTTTATTCTCTCATCTAGTTTGGTCTTGGAGATGTTATTAGAGAAGGCATCTTGGCTGTAATGGTGCACCTGGTTTTTGAGGTGGATCGATTGTTTGTGAGAACAAGGGGATAGGGAAGAATACATACCATGCTTTGGGTAAAAGTCCTGACTTAATGCTTAATGCTCAGCATGCCCCTGACTTTTGTTTCTGTGGTGATTTCTCACTGCCCCAGAACCAGTCCCTGGGCTTGAAAATTCCTGCCCCCACAGCACATGCGTGTGCACACACACATACATACACTTTTTAAATTGGTGGGTTCTCTCTATTATTTCATTAATTTTAATATACTTTACATAAATTAAAAATCAAAAGCACAGTATTTTATGGTAGAGAAAAGTCTTATATTTGCCGCTTTCCGATTTCCTTGCCTACTTAGGAAACCATATTTATCAGTTGTTGTGTATCCTTCCTATATCCCTTCTCCTACTTTTCTCCTTGCAAAATCATCAACTGAGTTAGCGTGTCCAGATTGAGCCCAAACTATGTAAACGATGAATGTTCAGCTGTGTCTGGACATATCTGGCAGGCTGAGATCTATCAGCAGAAGTATGTTTGCGTAAAGACCTGAAAGATCTTCTGAAACACTGCCTGAAATGACCCTGATATTGCCAGCTTGACGAGGCATCCATGTCCACCTTGGTCTTGCAAGAGGATAGGTGACTTACTCAGAACGAGCCTTGTTACCCACCTTTCTGGTGAACTTCCAGCCAGGTTCCCATGCACACTCACCTATGCAGTCCTGTGGAGAGGTAGCTCTAGCAGCAGGGGTGATATGCAAAATAGCTAACATCCAGGCTGGCATGAGCACTGACAGACATCATGGCAGACCACCTGTGTCCTCACCAGGACACACCTGCTGAATTTCAACCCTGTCTGTAAAGAACGCATCATAGAACTTCTTGTGGGATATTAGAGCTTTGCTTCTTCTCTGACAGAGTTTAATACACAAAGAAAAGAGAGAATTCTGTCCTGTTCTGGCAAACCAAATTGCAGTGCTTTAGGACAGGGACCAGCAGTACCAACCAGCAGCAATAACACAAGAGGAGAGAAGCTTAAGTGGACAAAAGGGCATGCAGTGAAGATACCGTAGGTAACTCGTCAGACTTACTTGAGGAGGGAATAGGTTTATAGGAATGATCAGCTCTAAGTTCTGCTATCTGCTAAACCTGAAACCAGTCGTGTGCTGCCTCTCCCTTTATGTTTAACATCATGCAGAGGATGCAAATGCCCATGTTTCGGGGTCATACCCCATAAGACGTGGATCACAGTGCTTTCTCAGTGTTCCCCGTTATTCTGTGTGGTGGTAGGATGGCACGGGACACCCTCAAGATCTCACTGGAAAAATCACAGAGACCAATCCTGCACGGGTGGGCAGGGAAAGAGCCAGTGACACCAGAGTCACCCAACTCAGCATCTTGAGCATGAACAGTAATAGAAAGCTAACTGAGCTATTTATTGGGTTTTTGCTCTTTTGTTTCCATAGATATCATTTCCAGAAAAAAAAAAAACAAACTATAAGTTCTTCCCCAAGGACAGTTTCAGTCTGCTCAGCAGGCACCAGGATGGGGTAAGTACACACTATGATGTACATACAGTTCCAAAGAACTCGAAGCTGATGCTTCCAACTTGTAACTCAGACACCAGTTCTTCAAAGCCAATGTGGTAAAGGACAGAGGAGTCTTGGACAATCACTAGCTTTCTAGTCGAGTGGGGAAGAGTCCCTGATAAGGACAAGAGCTAAAAGGAGAGCTGGCAATGAGGATCAGCAGGCTCTAAGTGCAAGACCATTGTTCCTAAACAGAGGGGACATAGGGTAGAGGCATGTGCTGAATGTATCATCTCATTTAAGCCTTACACTATCTTTGGAAAGGAACGATGGTTTCCATTACAAGATGGTCAGAGGGACTGAGGTTCACGAGATTTAGTAACTTGGCTAAAGTCACTTAGGCACCGAAACTTGAATGCAGAACCTCTGACATCAGCTTTTCTCACTAAGGCAGGCTGTCGCAACTTAGGAGAGAGAAAATATAGTATCTCTCATTGCCAAACAGTTCTGATTGCTATTTACTTTCTCATCTATTTCATATTATGATAATGTTTTCCTGGAATTGGATGATATAATACTAGAAATTGAAGATGTTTATTCGCTACAAAGATTACATATGCAGGCTTCCTGTCATAATCAAGGGAAGTTGCTCACATCATTTATGATTTCCAGTCTTCTCTGAATATGATAATGCTTATTTTAGGAATCTGGCTTTACTAAGGTTGCTGATCTTCCACAAGAAAGCAGGCTGATGTGGGAGAGACAGTGATACACCCTTTTGGTGCTTATTGAGTCTGGAATCCACCTTAAATTAGTTTGCTGGGAAGGATTGCATGTGATGAATGATAAAGTGTTTAAATGATGCTGTGGATGTTTTCTTTTGTAATAAAGCAAATCACTCTAACAAAACTATTTTTTTCATTTCTTCATACAAAATTCATGTTTGAATTCCATCTAAGCCCTAAAACTTTAAATTTCCATAACAAGTTTTATGCATTATTAAATTTTATACACCACCACATTATGCTTTTGAAACTGATTATACAATCTGATTAATTCAGAATATTAACTACAATTTTCATGAAATGAATAAGATAATGTTGATGAGAGGAAGATGGAGAGCTATGATCATCTCTTTGCCTCTCCCCAGCATCCCAATTATATGTATACTAAATACCACTTCTCTGGAAGTCCCTCATCCAGTAACTTCAATTTGGGGGAATATAGCCAAGACCAAAGGTTACTTCCATATGCCTCCAAAAATCCCTTAAAGACTTGCACTTCCCAGGCAAACCCTTCCAACCATCTGTCAAATGTTAGAACCTTTCTTTTTCTTTCTTTTTCCTTTTGGTCTTTTCTGCCTCCCTCTCTCTTTCCTTTTCTTTTTTTTCTTTTAGTCAAATTTTAACAAGTCTTTTGATTTCTAAATCCAAAGCAGATAAAAATATTAAATTAAAAGTAGTTTTATGAGGGTAAAGTAAATTTCTCCCTGAGAGAAGCAGAAAGCATCTATTGGCAGTCTAATGACAATGGACGAAAGAAAACTGCCCCAAAGTATAAGACTTCAGAAAGCATGATGGTTCCAGAACTATTTATCTTAGGAGAAGACAGCTGTAAGTGTATCATCAGATCCTGGGGGCCCTACTGTATTATGGTAGAAATGCTCATGATAACTCGGAGACATCCAGGAATGATTAAATTCATTTTCCCACTCTGTTTAAGAAGATAGTAAATAGCTGGGCATGGTGGTGCATGCCTGTGATCCTAACATTCTGGGAGGTTGAGGCGGGAGGATTGCAAGTTTGAGCCTAGCCTAGGCAACTTAGTGACCTGATCTCAAAATTAAAAAAAATAAAAATAAGGATGGGGATGTAGCTCAGTGCAAAGGCCCTGAGTTCAATCCCTAGTACAACAGATGAATGAGTTGAGTGCATGAACGAATGAGTGATGCAGTGATATATATATTATAGTATGTGTGGGCAGGCTTTCCATTAGAAAGATTGAAATGTGTTAAATCTTAGAGGGCTCTTTCAATTATTTGGAAGATTGACTTATAATATCACATTTCTTCATGATATCAAAGAGGTCATAGTGTTGTACATTATAATTAAATCTTCTTTAAAAAAACATGTAAATAACATTGACATCACATTCTCCAGATATCTCAGGATGTTACTAACCTCTGGATACAAATGAGCTCAAATCTTCATCCATAATCCAAAAGTTCCTATTCACAGCACACCATGACAGCAGGACATCAGCACCCAATTTGAAGTTGTCCTTTCATGTTCCACTCTGTATGAAGTCACCTGTTGTCCCTGCCAGCCAAAGAAATTTGCCTCCTGGGGCTGTCACAGGCATAATCCCCTGCACATACCAAACATTTTCTGGACCCCTTGCAATCTTACCGTTCTGGCTATCTAGCTGAAATGGGGAGCCGCATCCTGCTCCATGTGTTGAAATCCATCCCCTGGCCCAGAATCATTGCTGCTTGTGCCTTAAGTCCCAGCAAGTACTTAGAGAAAACCGTCCTTTCTGCCTCAAATTGTCCCTTCTCTCCCCTCAGGTCATGCTAGGGAACAGGCCCAATTCTTAACTCTCTTCTCTGGGCACCCAACCCAAACATCCTCAAATGCTCCCCCACAACATGCACAGCAAGGAACACAAACAGATTGCTGGAACTGTCAGCTGGTGGGTTCAACAGACACACTGAGCGAGAATCTGGGCTGCAATTCAGCTGAAGCATCAAGCACCCTAGTGTGTATTTTGAAACCTTTAAGTAGTTTAAAAAAAAATTCCAGCATCATATGGGGCAGTGGTTCTTAAAAATCCCACTTGTTTTAAAAAACTAGTTTTGAATTCTTTTCTGGAAAAGCATGCCTGTGGACTCTAGCCTCTCCCACCCTCTGGCAGTTCTCATTTTATCTGCAATGTACAGGATTTGGGGCTAGTTCAGGACTACATGCAACTGAGGAAGAGAGATAGTTTAGATAACATTCTATAAGGGAGCTGCTCACTCAGTATGCCACTATAGGAACCCATCCTGTGCAGAATGTCTAACATCCTCTTTATTGGGTGCTTTTGTTTTAGGACTTGATGAAGACAGCAAATGAAGTAATAGAGAATAGCTTGAGTGTTATCATGCCAGAAATTTCCTGTAGTCTTCTAAACAACTTATTTACAATTATATGTATCAACCAAAAATAATGTTAAGCAATTGCTATAAAATAACTGTGTTGTTCACTATCTGGAATTTCCCAAGCTGTGACTAAAAGGAGAATCTTTATCCTGACCCTGTCTGTATCCTCCTTGTAATCTTGTAGGTCCATGATTGAACCTCTGAAGGAGGATGTAGGAATTTCTTACTGAGATCTTAATTGATACCTCCCTCATGACTTACAAGACTGTGTAACTTCTTACTGATTTGTAGGAGTGCTTTATATGTGACTTTGTTGGCTAACTATATCATAAATATCTCCTCCATCCTGTGGTTTGCCTTTTCACTCTCTGGGTGATGTCTTTTGATTCACAGAAGTTCTTCATTTTAATGTAGTCTGCTTTTCAATCATTTCTTTTATGAGATAATTATGATGAGCAACCACCTAGTTTGCCTGGAATTAAGGAGTTTCCCAGAACATGGGATGTCAATGAGAAAGCAAAGACAATCCGAGTAAACCAGAATTGTTGGTCACCATAGGCTTAGCAGTGCTCGTTACTATTTAGGGGGAGGGGCTTTATCATATCATATTTTCCAGTGTTATCATCTAGAGGCTTTACTGTTTTATTTTCCACACTTATAGCAAATGCCTACCTGTAATGGACTTTTTAATGTGTGGTTTGAGGCAGCAGTCAACATTGATTTTTTTTCCCTATATCAATAGACCCAGCACTACTTATTGAAATGAAAATACTAACTTTATCCACTGTTTTGCAGCAATACCTTTGTTATAAGTCAAGTGTCATAAATAAATTGAGGGGCTTTGTTCTGTACTTAAAAAAAAATTCTTCTAAAATGATGGGACAGGCACAGTGGCACATACCTGTAATTCCAGAGCTTTGGGAGGTTGAGGCAGGAGGATTTCAAGTTCAAATGACACTTGAGCAACTGAGCAAGAGTCTGTCTCAAATGTTTAAAAAGTAGAGGGGGCACTTAGAGATATGGCTCAGGGCAAAGGCCTTGGTTCAGTCCCCAGTACCACACAAACATGCACAAGTGTGTGCATGCACACACACACAATCGTATGTTTGTGGGATATGTGTGATGTTTTGATATATGTTTACAATGTAGAATAATTAAATCATTTTATATTAATTGATAAATTCCTTGTCTCCTTTACTTACTATTTTTTTGTGATGGTGAAAATGTTTAAAACCCACTCTTTCCACAATTCTCAAATATACAAAGCATTGCTATTTATTTCAGTCACTACCCTGTGCAATAGTTCACTAGAGTTTTATACCACCTATCTAACTGAAACTTTCTATACTTTGATTAACAGTTTCCTTTTCCCCACCCTTACTCCCCATCCAGCCTCTGATAACCACCATTCTACTCTCTACTTACATGAGGTCAGCTTTTTCAGATTCCACATATAAGTGAGATCATGCTGTATTTGCCTTTCTGTACCTGGTTTATTCCACTTAGCATACTGTCTTTGGGTTTATTCATTGCCAGTGTCAAGATTGCCCCTTTAAAAGGCTGAATAGTATTCCACTCTGTGTGTTTATAGACTATATTTTCTTTACCCATTCATCTGATGATGGACACCCAGATTGCTTCCACATCTTAGCTATTGTAAATAATGCTACAATGAACATAGAACTGTAGGTGTCTCTTCAGTATATTAATTTCAATTCCTTTGAGCATATATTCAGAAGTTGTATTGCTAGATCATATAGTAATTCTATTTTTAATTTTCTGAGTAATGTCTTAGTTTTAATAATAGCTGTATTAATATGCATTCCCACCATTAGTGCACAAGGACTTTTCCCCACACCCTCACCAACACTGCTATTTTTGTCTTTTTAATAATAGCTATTCTAATATATGTGAGGTAATATCTCACTATGGTTTTAATTTGCATTTCACTGACTCGTAGTGATGGCGAGCATGTTGTTATTTAGATATAGATATATAGATATAGATGCCATGAAGCCATCTGGTCCTGGGCTTTTCTTTGATGAGACTTTTAAAATTATTAATTCAATCTCCTTACTCAAAATTGGTCTCATCAGATTTTCTATTTTGCCTTGATTCATTCTAGTCAGGTTATATGTTTCAGGGAACTAATCAGTTTCCTCTAAGTTAACCAATTTTTTTGGCATCTAATTGCTAAAAGTAGTTTCATAATCATTTGTATTTCTGTGGTATCACTTGTAAAATCTCCTTTTTTGTGATTTTATTTGAGTATTCTTTTTTTTTTTTAGTCTGGTGAGAGATTTGTTCATTTTTTAATCTTTTTGAAGAAACAGCTTTTAATTTCATTGATCTTTTCCATTATCTTTCTAGTCTCTGTTTCATTTATTTCTACTCTGATCTTGTTCCTTCTACTCATTTGGGTTTTTTTTTCTTTTCATACTTCCTTGAAATATAACATTAAGTCATTTGATTGAGGTCATTCTTCTTTTTTGATGTATATGTTTATTGCTATAACTTCTTTCTTAGAACTGTGTTTTTAGTATGCTTTTCTTGTGTTTGCATTTTTATTTGCCTCATGATATTTGAAAATTCCCTTCTAATTTCTTCTTTGGTCCATTGGTTGTTCAGGGGCATACTGTTTATGTTCCATTTCTTTGTGACTGTTCTAAAATGTTTCCCATAAGTGATTTCTAGTTTTATCCTATTATAGTCAGAGAATATTTGACATGATTTCATTACTTATGTATTTGTTAAGACTTGTTTTGTGACCTAACCTATTCTTTATCCTAGCTAATGTTCTCTGTGCACTTGAAAAGAATATGTAATCTGTTGGATGGAATGTTCTATGCATCCATTAGGTCCGTTTGGTATAATGTGTTGTTCACGTCCATTGTTTATTGCTTTTCTGTCTGAAGTATCTGTCCATTGTTGACAATGGATTATTAAGATCCCCTATTATTGTATTGAGGTCTATCTCACTCTTCAGATCTATTGATCTTTGCTATATATATTTAGGTACTCTGATGATGGGTACATGCATATTTAAATTGTTATATCCTTTCAGTGAACCTTTTATCATAATATAATGGTCTTCATCATCTCTTTTTATACTTTTTCACTAAAGTTCATTTTGTCTAAGTATAGCTACATCTGCTTTATTTTGGTTACTGTTTGCCTGGAATATCTTTTTCCATTCCTTTGTTCTCTGTCTATATGATCCTTAACACTAAAGTGAGTCTCCTGTAGGAAACATGTTTTGGATTTTGCTTTTCTTTTTTTGTCCATTCAGACACTGTGGATATTTACATTGAATAGTTCAATTTGTTTACATTTAAAATAACTGTTGATAGGCAAGGACTTACTGTTGACATCTTAAAATTTTTACTGACATTTTCAAGTCTTTGCTGTTGTTCCTCTCTTCTAATCTTCTTGCTTTTCTTTGTGACTTGTATTTTTGTAGTGGTGTGCTTTGACTTTTGTCTCTTTATCATTTGTGTATCTACTAGTGATTTCTTTCTTTGTGGTTACCATGAGAAATATAAAACATCTTACAGTTATGATATCCTAATTTAAACTGGTAGCATCTTACCTTCAATTACAAAGCTTCTACACTTTTATTCCCCCTCTAATTTTATGCCATTGATATCATACTTCATATTCATTTTTTGTGTGTCAACCAATTGTTGGCAGCAATAGTCATTAATACATTTGTCTTAATATGAATGTCTTAATTTGTGATGTATAAATCACACATCACCTTTACAGTATCAGAATATTCTGAATTTGACAATATATTTATCCTTGCCTGTGAATTTTGTACTATATTTTCATATTGTTACTTATTGTCCTTTTGTTTCTACTCAAAGAACTCTCTTTAGTTTTCCTTGTAAGATCAGTCTTTCAATAATCTTGCTTTTGTTTGTCTTAAAATGTCAAACAAAACATTCCTTCCTTTCTGAAGGACAGTTTTGCTAGGTATAGTATTCTTGGTTGGAATTTCTTTTTAACACATTGGTTACATCATCCCATCCTCTCCTGGCTTATAAGTTTTCTGTTGAGAAGTCCACTGATAGCCTTATGGGAAATCCTTTATATGTTGTGAGTTTTTTTTCTCTTTTGCTGCTTTCACAATTCTCTGCTTCTGAGTTTTGACAATTTGGTTATAATGTATCTTGGAGTATCCTTTTATGGACTGATCTTGCTTGGGCTTCTTTGAGCTTCCTGAATCTTGGATTTTGTGCACTTCAGAAGAACGCGTATTCTGTCTGCTGTTGTTGCATGGAGTGTTCTGTGTGTCTGTTAGTCTGTTAATCTGTATGTCTGCGTGCCTCCCAAGATTTGGGACGTTTTCGGGCAGCATTTTCTTTTTCTTTTTTGCATTAAACTTTGTTTTAATGGGTCTCAAAATTGTGTGACAGATTTGTGGTTATTGTTTTCCTTAAAAATTACTGATCTTAAAAACTAATAACTGAAAATTCACACACACACTCACACACACACAAATGATCCATAAAATATTCTCTTCCCTTCTGAAGATTATGATGAATTGTTACCATGCAGTCTTTCACTGTTAAACTTAATGGCTGATTTCAACAAACAGTCTGAGACTGTTTTGCTACTTCTGATTAAGGATATGGTGGCAGATGTTAGTGAGAATATAAATTTAGCCTCCTGAGCTTTCTGAGCAGACTTTGTGACCTTTCCAGCTCCAGTAACCTTCTTGTCTATTTGTCTACTGTTTTGATGACACCCACAGCAACAGTCTGTCTCATATTATAAAACAACCTAGAACAGGGTAGTCAGGGAAGCTCTCAACATACATGGATTTGCCTGGAACCATGTCAACGATGGCAATATCACCAGACTTCAAGGGGGTCATTTTCTAGCTTCTTACCAGACCGATGATCAGTCTTTCCTTTTAGCTCAGCAAACTTGGAAGCTATATGAGTTGTGTGACAATCCAGTACAGACAAATAGCCAACACTGATTTGGCCTGGATGGATTGGGATAATCGCCTGAGCAGTGAAGCCAACTGCTTTCCATTTTTGCTATTACCAGCAATATCGCCACAATGAACCTTTGGACACATTCTTGACATTGAAGAATTGTTTCCAGAAAAATGTCCCTGAAATCTTCATGATGCATTTCAACAGACTTTACTTCAGTTGTGACATTGACTGGAGTAAAGGTAACCATCTATCTTGTCACCAATTCAGACTAGGAAGGTTTACTTGAGATTTGGGCAGCCTGAAACATTGTGGACTGCGTTAGACATCTTTATTTAGCTGTTTTGCAGCTCAGTTTAGTTCATCTTATCTGTCTAGCCTCTCCCAACCAACACCCAGTCCCCCAGGTAGCCCTTTAGGCAGTCCAGATTTGTAATAAAAATACATAGTAGTGGCTATGTGCTAGTATCGACCTTGGTTATATAAGTTATTTACATGGAGACTGCAAGGTGTGCCTACTGTGTATTTCTGCTGACTTGGACTTAATGTAGCCCAGAAATGAACTGCCCACAGCCCGAACTATAGTGTAACATCTTGGACTTCATTTTTCCCTACACCATCATGCTGTTTGAGAACACCAGTCTCAGCCCTCAAGAACAGTAGCAATATTACCAATTTTGTAGACATCCCAGAGGGGCAGACTCAAAGGTGAGATGGATGAGTTGGTGGTAGGATGCAATCCAAAGCTTCGATACTGTGGCTCCACTGCCACTTCCATCTTTATGAGTGACTTTCCATCCCTGGAACCAAGGCATGTTAGCACTTGGCTCCGGTATGTTGTCGCTCCAACTAGAAATTGATGCAAATGCTACTGTGTCAGGGTTGTAACCACTTTTCTTAATTTAGGTGCTGACTTCCTATTTGCTCTTATCTCTTCTAGCTGTAGGGTGGCTCTGTGAAATCCATTTTGTTAATGCTAACAAATTGTTGTTTCACATCCAGTGTATAAGGCAGAAGGGCATGTCATGGGTCTGTCCATTCGTGGAGACACTAGCTTCAAATTCACCTACAGGAGCAGCAATAATCAAGACAGGACAGTCAGCCTGAGATGTGTGTGCAGTTGTGTTTTTGGCAAAGTCCCTGTGTCATGGGCCTCAATGATAGTCTCACAATACTTGCTGGTCTGAAGTTTCCACAGGGAGATGTCAATGGTGATGTCATGCTCAAGACAGCTTTCAGTTTATCCAAGACCCAAGGATATTTTAGGAACCTTTTCCCATCTCAGCAGCCTCCTTCTTGAATTTTTGAATGGTTCTTTTGTCAGTTCCCTCATACTTGTAGATCAGATGAAGTAGTAGACTTGCCTGAATGTATATGTCTGTCCAATGATGACAATGTTGGTATGAGTCTTTTCCCACTTTGGTTTTTACTTAGTGAGGATTTTCATGACACCTTTTTCCTTCTGGAAAACCCATTGTGACAAAAAATCAGGTAGTATTTCTTTAAATAAACTTTCTATCCTATTTTCTCTCTCCTTTGAGTACTTTCATTATTCATACTCAAACATTTGGTAATGTGTCATAGATTGCTACTGTTTCCCTCCCTTTTTATCAATCTTATTTCTTTTTCTTCTTCTATTTGGCTAATTTCAAATCACCTGTCTTTGAGTTCACTAATTTTGAAACTCTATGGAATTTTTCAGTTCTACTGTTGTATTCAGCTTCAGGATTTCTGTTTCTTTTTTATGCTATTTCTTTATCCAACTTCTAATTTGGTCATTCATTGTTTTCTTAATTTCATTTAGTTGTCTGTCTGTATTTTCCTGGGTCTCACTGAGTTCTTTAAGATATTTTGATTTTTTTCAAGACATTTATGCACCTCTGTTTCTTTAGGATCAATTATTGGAGCTTTATGAGTTTCTCTTGATGGTGTAGCATTTGCCCGAGTCATTGTTATCCTTGTAGCCTTGGACTGATGTCTGTGCATTTGAAAGAGCAAGCTACTCTTTCGGTCTTTGAAGACTGCCTTCAGCAAGTTAAAGTGTTTCCCCTGTTAGGACTTTGAGACTGCCTCTGGAGTAATAGTCAAATGTGGTTGGATCTAGCTCATATGGGTAACACTAGTTCTACAGTGGAGACCATGCTTGGCAGGCCTATTCCCAACTGGTTAGGTTAGATTAGACTGTTTCTAGGACCTTGACCTGTGGGGCTGGTGCTGGGATGTGAACCTCATGGTCAGCTTACTACTAGGTGTGCTGACAAGTTTGGCTTCTGCCAGGTCTCTGGAAGGGCTCCTGTTAGATCACTGGATTTGTTCCTGGACTGGCTATACTGCTTATTGTTGCAGTGTGAAACTGTGGTGGCATGCTGGATGAAAAGATTACTCAAAGATAATGTTATTTTTTAAATTTTATTTTAATGGTACATTTTAGATGTACATAGTGATAACATTCATCATAGGGGATTTGTACCTGTACATGACATATCTTGTTGCTTCTTTTTTTTCCCATTCCCCTCCCCTCACCCCCTCCTCCCTCCCTATTTACAAAAGCTTTGTTTCCATTTTTTCCTTTCATTTCTTATTTCTCTCAGAGATGAGACTTGGTCTGAGCACCAAGAGGCCTAGAGGGGCTATCTCAACTGAAAACATCCAGTGTTAGGGAGATTCCCAGGAGTAGCACCAAAGCTGAGGGCATTCCAGCTTTTATTTAGAAAATCAGCATAAGGGAAAAAACAGAAGAAAAGCAGTTTGGGCAAGGAACTGTTTCAAGGCTAGGCAGTTTTTTTGGGGAAAAGGGAAGGACAATGCCCAGACACAACTTGCCTCATTAATGTAAACTTCTTGTTGGTTAGCCACCCATTCTTAACAAAGCCTGTATGCTTTTCTCCTACAATTAAACCATTCACTCCTCGGCCAAGTCTCTTATAGCCAGTGATAACTAAGATGGGCTAGAACTGAGACATAGGGAGATCATGTGATTGACTGGGCTCTGTGGCTCAGTGCCACTGCTCAGCATCAAGAGAGTATTGTACTACATATCACTAGCCAGAGAAAACAACAGATTCAAAGTATGGTTTCTACTGAATGTGTATCATGGTCATATCATCATAAAGTTGAAAAATCATGAGTTGAACCATTGTAATTTGGGACCTGTCTGTAAACAGGTAAATTAGGAGTGGTGATGAGGCAAAATAAAACTGCTAAACTTTTAGTTTTAAAAGCAATTCTATCCCAGCACTCAGGAGGTTGAGCCAAAAGGATCTCTGTGAGTTCAAGGCCATCCTGAGCTACATAGTGAGTTCAAGGCCAGCCTGAACTACAAAGCTGAGACCCTGTCTCAAATAAACAAAAAACAAAAAACAAAATAACAACAACAAAAAAACCAACCCCTCTCCGAAAAATAAATAAAACTAATTCTAATTTTTGAGGGTGGCAATAGAAATATTCAGATTAACCATTGGAAGCTTTCTAAATGAGGTACTCAGAACTTGGAGAAAATCACTCTGAAAAGTGTCATATATACATTAGCAGAAGGATTAGAAAAAAATCTCATCTACATGATCAAGTACTGTGTGTGTATAATATGACAATTTCAGATGTTAGCACAGAAATGGAAGAATGTTATTTTGTTTTTGTTTTTGTTTTTTTTTTTGGTGCTGGGGATCAAACTCAGGGAAGAATGTTATTTTGAATCATAGCATTTCTCCTTATTAAATGTTGCCCCACAGCGTTGGCAGTTTTGAGTTATTGCTCCCTTGCAATTTTCTGATTGTTTTAAATAAAAATAAATTACAACATCTTATTTGGTAAAGGAGGCAATTCTACAGAGAGGATGTAGAATCCAGCTCTGTTTTGAAAGAAGATGATGGTTTAAGTAAGGGCAGGAACTCATCTCTTACACTAAAAAAATCTGCTTCTGACTATAAGTGTTTTCTGACTCTTAAATTTTATCAATCTTTTGATAAAATAGAAAGTGAATCAAAAGTCCTGGAATGCTGATCATAAACTAGTTTTTCAGAAAGTAACATTTGCATAGAACAGCTTATGAGTCTAGTTTTTCCTTTTTATTTTATACATTTAAAATTTCAACAATCCTGAAAGGAGTTTGTTTGTATAGCCCATGTTGTAGATGAGGAACAGAGGCTCAGAGAAGTTACATGACTGGCAAACATTCGAGTATTAAAAGGTGAAGCCAGGCTTCAAACCCAAGTCATCATGTCTCTCTGACAGAACTTTCTAGGCTCTCGAGGTAGTCCTTACTCTATGTTTTGAAACTGCTTTCCTTGTATATGCTTGCCTTAAAAGTGCCAGGAGGCAATCTCTTCACACATGCTGTTAGAATAACAACTGTGGGTAGTATTGGCAAGATACAAATCATCATAAGTGCCCTGTATAGTCTGAACACAATCTGTACCAATTTTCTGAAAAATAACACAAGCTAATGTAATAGTAGTAACAATAATAACACCTTACATCAATGCAACATAGAACAGTTTGCAAGGAATTTTCATATGTTATCTCCATATGTTTAGGACCTGAAGTAATACAAGGATTTCCAAATTCGGCGCCAACTCTAATGATTAGTTGTGGCTGCCTGTAATTCTGAACTGAAAAAGGTTGTGAGGATCACGGACCAGAGAGAATCAGGGCTATGATTAAATCGTCATGTCTGCCACAATAGAGCTGGGCTAATAACACATCTGTCAAATATTTGCTGTCTCTTAACTGGACTAGTCTAGTCTTTTAGACTAGAAAGTTGACTAGTAAGTTTACTCTTTTTACTAACACATAAATGATTCACCTGTGGTCACATAAGTGGCCAAACTGAGACCACTGGGTTTTCTTCAATCTGTTATCATTTCTATTAAATGATATTATACAAGGAGAATATTACTACTCTGAAATTTGGTATTCAAAGAGAAGGAAATTAATTATAAAGTTTTGAGCTCTAGAATGTTTAATCCAAAATAAAACTAGATGTTTTCTCAGCAAAATGCACATGAAATTTACGACGACTTATAAAACTTATAAAACTGTACTATCCCCAGTGTTGGTCATAGGTTTAGACACCGGCTATATTCTCCTCCGTGGGCAGTGTTATCTTTGCATACAAAGGACAAGGGGATAGATATTGTATAGTTAGCTGTGGCCATCAAAGGCCAAATGGCTTTGTCCTCCAGCTGGAGCAACCTGTCTGACTACACAATACCCAAGACCCAGGGCAGTTGAGTGGCAGGATACCACACCCCACTGCTTAGCCCAAGTCACCTCTGAGAGAGCAGACAGGGACTTCTTACAGCTTTACACACTGCCTTTGTTAGTTGTTTCCAAGGTGACAAAGCGTTCTGTCCTTTGCTGTAAATAAAGATTGGGTGCAAAGGGATCCAACCCTTTCCTCCCCCTCTATCAGCTTCTGTCAAGTTCAGTGGCATGCTTGTTGGGAGGGCATATGCGAGAGCCCTTTTCCCAGACTCGTGCTTTCCTTGAGATTTTTTTTGTTTGTTTCAGGTGCACGCGGAACTTGCTGTGGGTCATGAGGCCTTGTAGCTGGTGTTCAAACCTCTCCAGTTCTCTCTCCTACTTCACTTCAAAATATTTTCTCCTCAGGAGAGGAGTACATTCAAATAACTTTGAAGAATTTATTGTATGTTGCCAATTAGTTGCCGAACCCACTGATGGTAGGATTAGTTTTTCCAAAGCCATTGATGCCAAGGTTTGGCTTTGACCAAACCTGTCCTTGGAGGTAGGGACATGGGCCATGTCTGAGCCAATGTTTGTGAGCCATTCTCCTGGTTCTGCCACTGTTCTTTCCTCTTCTGCCATGAGGACGGTGCATCTAGGATGGTGCTGCTCCTTCAGCCTGAATCTCAGAATGACTAAAACCCCAACTAACTGCTGATGATTTAATGGTTTATATCCAAATGTCTCCCCAGCGCCTCAGGCCCTCATAGGTGGAGCTTTTGGAAGGTAAGTGTGATGTTGGGAGGAGGTAGGTCACTGCGGGTGTGACCTCAAAGGGTCTATCTTCCTCCCTCCTCCCTTGATCAGTCTCTGCTTCCCGCTGCTATGACTATTTCTCCTCTGCCATGCCCTTCTGCCGTGCTGCTCTGCCTTAGAGCCAGGCAACTGTGGACTGAGATCTCTGCAAACTGTGAGCCAAAATAAACCTCTCCCCCTCTAATTTGCATGTGTCAGGTATTATGTCTCTGCAATAAGAAAGTGCCTAAGACAATGACATGTAATAAGAGTAAGGAATAAAACTTTGTGCTGTACTCATAAACCTCTGAGATTTCAAGAGTGTTTGTTAAAACAGCAGAACCTAGCAAAAGGTGACTAATGAGATACTTATAAACATGAGGCACAGGAAATAAAAGAGCAGATGGGCCAGGTGGGGTGGTACATCAGTGTGGAACAGCTACCCAGGTCTAAAGGGTATAAAAGAGAGTCAGCTTCAAAGGCTTATTGCCATCCAGGTGTGCAGGATCATCATTACTAAACTTTCCCATTTTTAAGAGAATATCAGAAATCCAAGTTTCCATGTGAATTCTACCAGGTTTTGAGTGCATGGGCACAATAATAACTTCTATAACCCAAAGTCAGATGTCAGGTTCCAGTTTGTAACCTCTGTTCTGTGCCAACCCTCCATCATAGTGAAATGGGTCTCTTCATTATTCTGCAACACCATTCACATTTCTTCCTCCCTGCTGTTATCCTCTTCTGTGCCCTTCTCCCTCCCACCCTTTGCCTAAAGTTCCCTTGTTTAAGGGATTTGTCAACTTCTCTTTCCTCTCCTTCCCCATCCAGAACATCCATCCCTCAACTTACAGTCTATGGTGTATTTAGCATTTTACCTACTCATCTAATATTATCTCCTATGCATATTTCACTCCTTGAGAGACTACAAGCCCAGTGAAGCAGAAGCCATAATTTATACTCTTTTGGCATGCTTATTGCCTTGCAGACATAAAAGGCACAAAATTAATGTTGTTTTTATGTAGATAGCTTCTTGGTTTGGATGAACACCCCCATGTCAGTTATCTGTTTTGGAGATTCTCAAAAACTGGATAAAACTCAGAAGGATCTGGGTGTGGTAGCACATGCATGTGATCCCAGCTCTCTGGGAGGCTGAGGTAGGAAGATCAAATGTTTGAGCCTCACCCAGGCAATTTAGTGATTTAGTGAGACCTTGTTTCAAAATAAACAAAACAAAACAAAAAGGGCTGAAGATGTAGCTCAGTGCAGAGGCCCTAGGTTCAATCCCCAGTACCACAAAAGTCAAACCAACTGGGAGCCAGATTCTAGCCACTTAATTGCTACTTAATTGCTTTTTTTTAAATCAAAGTACAGCTCATTAACAAACACAAACTCAGATTTGAAAGTTGTGCCTATAAATCTTGCTAATACTTGAACTTCTTTATCAAATAAGTTCTGTTCAGTGTGATATATGCAGTTAGGGAAATAATGTCAGAGATAATCCAATTCACATGGGGTCGAGTTAAACTTTATGCTAGCCATCCTTCTAGGATCCCTGCTATAACTTGTTTTATGCTTCAACAACCAGAAGGAGTTACAACATTCAGTTGAGTTCTTTTTGTTTTACTTTAATTTTTTATTTTCTTTTGCTTTTTTAATTCTCTTCTCTCTCTGTCTCTCTCTCCCTCCCTCTCTCTCTCCTGCTGTCCTGCTCTCTCTCTCTCTCGTTCTCTCTCTCCCCAAACCATTGAGTCGAGGGCTGACTTTTAAGAAATGGCAGTGAGGGAGCTCCTTTGCTATGTATGAAACCCTGATTTTCTGCACACGAGTACTACACCATAAAAAGGATAAACTAGAGACATTTGTAAGTAAACGGTTGCACCTTGAGAACATACTCTAAGTGAAATAAATCATATACTCAAGAGTACGTATCGAATTGTTTCTCTGATATGAGAAACCATAAGTGTAAGTAAGGACAAAGAGGTATAACAGATATTAGGTAAAAGAAAGATAATATTTAAAAGGGAGGAGAACTAGAAAGGGAGAAGGGGGAAAAGAAGGAAGGGAAAAAGAAAAGAAAGGAAAAAGGGGAAAAATGTAAAAATGTAAATAAACCTGCTGTAATTAGGGAAGGATAGGGGAATAGAAGGGAGGGGAAGGGAAGAGGGAGGGAACCAAGATGCATCATGTACAGGTGCAAATTAATCATGATGAATGTGATCATCATGTATACAATGTACCAATACAAGTTCTTGGTTAAAAAAAAAAAAAGAAAAGAAAAAGAAAAAGAAAGCCTGACCCAGAAGCACGTATGTCATCTACAAATGGTTTAGTGCCAGGTTCCCCACGAATGTGCTTTACATCACAGGTGAGAGGGCAGCCCCTTTCCAGCCACACCCCATTTCCCAGGATGAAGGGTCAGTTGAGTTCTTAAGGAAGGACATGTAATTTAAGCAGTTGGGAAATGCCCTTGAAGCACTTTTCTAGCAGTCCTGCTGTGTGCCATCACCACAGCAGTGTGTTTGATGAGTCTCAATATAAACTTGTTGAATGAACAAATGCATTGATGAAATGCTCTAATACTGTGCATGTTATTTCTCCAATTTAGAAAGAAGATCCAAATCCTTATACCTATTCTCTCTTCATCCATATTTTTACCTCTATACCTATAATTGTCACCTCTTTTGAAGTAATTCTGACTGAGTGGTGTTATTAGTTTCTCTAAGAATCTACTTTAAACTCTAGTAAATTTTTTTCCCATACTAGGGATTGAACCCAGGCCCTTTGCACTGGGCAACATCGCCAGCCCTTTCATTATAGTTACTTTCTAAATTTCACTTATTTGCTAAATTGCTTGAACTTTCAATCCTCCCTTAGCTCCCTCGACTGCTGGGGTCATGGGTGTTTGCTTTCATGCGTGGCTAAGAGTCAAGTTCTTTGATTAGCAAGTACTTATTAGAAATTTTTTTAACAGTATTTTAAAAATGAATTGTTCAGTACTTATGTGAAAAGGGGCCACATACTCAAAGATATTAAATCAATTACTAGAAGATATAAGACAAGACCTGTGCTAGGAAACTAGTATCAGAGTAAGAATGAATGGCTTGGAACCGAATCACTTCCATTTGACAATTGAAATTAATTTAAACAACCCCTCCCACCATGGTTTTGTTTGACATTTCTTTTAAATGCCAATGACCACCTCACTTTGTCAAATTAGATAAATCCCAGCTGCTGGTATTATGCAGCTTTTAAACCACATGGCCACATGTCCAGCAAGTTCCAAGACACTCTAGTTTCATGTGTTTTTATCTTTTTAGTAAAGGCAATTTGTTAAATGTATCAATAAATATGAAGTCATTTTATATAAGACTTCATATCATTAAATTCACAAGTAAGAAAACATTCCCTATTACCATCCAGTTCAACCCAAATGACATTTATTGACTTCTCTGAGACAGTGATCAGCTTGGAGAAATATGACATAATCCCTTCTCTCAAAGATCTCACAAAAGAAATAATTATGATTTGGTGATTTGTGTATAACAATAAAAAATTTGTTCCAACCACAGGGAGCATAAAGGGTAGTGACTAACTTCATTTAATATAGAAGCAGGACAATGGCATGAAGGCCCCTCGGAAGAAGTGACACCGGCCCTGGATTTCACCGGGTGTGCCGGGGGTGGACGCTGGCATTCCAGACAGAGGAACATCCTGTGGCGATAACAGAACCAGGAGCCTCAAACAAGACTACTGGCCTAATGATATCATTGTAGTTCAGAAACGTCTCTGAATTTTTAATTTTGGTTTAAAATAATCTCTAGGTAGACTCAGTTGGGAAGAAAATTTACTAAGGAATAGTTTTATTTGCTTAAAAACTATGTAAAAGCCCCTTTTTTGGATTTTATTATGTTGGCAATGGAAAAGAAGGATAACTATTTTTTTTATTCTTATCCTGGATAGCAATCAGTTTTTAATATTTAAGGAACAAGACAGCTCTCTGGGCATTTATCTTAGCCCCTTCTCTGTTGCTATAATAGAATACCTGGAACTAGGTAATTTATAAAGAAAAGAAGTTTATTTGATTCACAGTTCTATGAGTCTAAGAATATGGTTCTGGGGAGGGCCTTGTGCTACTTCAACCATCAGAAGCGTAAGCAGGCACATGCAGAAGGGGAAAACACAGTGAGTGAGTCACTTTGTGACAGCCTGGTCTTGCAGCAACTCATTTAGTGGCCATTTGTGTGAGAACTTACCCATCCTGGAGAGAAAGGCATTAATCCCTCCTCTTAATGATCTAATCACCTCTTAAAGGCTCCAGTTCCAAACACCACCACAATGACAATCAAGACTTCAACAGGAGTTTTGGGGGAGACGAGCCTTATTTAGATCACAACATCGTCTTCATTTATTCATTTACCACACAAACAACTGTGTGCCACTGTGGATACAGCATTTGTTGGGCACTCTGTCAAATGCTAAGTTGATGTGACCTTTTACTGTCCTTGAGAAACTTCTCATCCAGAGGGAAGGGAAGATCCCTTACGGAGATTAACTGGATCTCTGCACTTGTTATGGAGACTTTTCAAGATTTCACAAGAGAGCAGAGAAACACTTGTAAACAGCTTTTGAAGCACTCAGCTGATCATGAAAGTTTTTCACTTCTGTTCTTCCTGACATGATTGAGAGGGAAGTCAGGTTCGGCTCCAGCAGGCATTTGTTCACAGTGTAGGGAGAACAATGAATCTTTCACTGCCTAGTTGTAAAATCTTCCCAAAAAGCTGCCCCAATACAGCTCTGGTTGCAAAGGAACTCAAGAGAGAGTAACCAAATTGCTCCCCACATTCCCTCTTCTCCGCCTGCCATCTTCCGGCAGCCTCAATTACCTCATAGCACATTGCCTTCCCTGCTGATCTCCACTACACCTCCTAGCTTGCATATTTTTAGAGATGGAACTAAGGCCAAGTTTAGTCCACTTCCATGCCATACAATGATGCCACAAGGGATCGCTGAACTAAGATGAAACCTACTTGCTGGGGGGATCAAGATAAACAGGGAGAACTTGGATTCACTGGAAATCGCTAGTTGGTACTCACACAGTGTGATTATAAGATGCTTGACAAACTTGACAATTGTGCATATGATTTTTTTAAGGAGGAAAGAATGGCTCATTTTCATTATTGATGGTGATATGTCTGGGGCAGGAGCAGAGCAAGTCATTTGAATATGATCTGGAACTTGCAGTAGCCCACTAGTCCACTAGTAATGGCTGACCATGATCTCGAATGCTGAGGAGAATCTTCAAGTTTGAGAAAGATGGTTTCTTCCAGCCTGGAAATACATAGCAGATCTTTCTGACCAAGAGGAGTCTTCTGCGGTGCAAATCCAAAATAAATAATAATTATGAGGGTCTCTCTACTGTAAACTGGATCAGAATAATGTCTTAATGGAATGAATCTTTAAAAAGTGAAAAAGAAAAAAATGAAGAGTCTATCATTGAAAGTGATGATTTGGTTGATCTTGGTTAGAGACAAGCTACCTAGACTATACGATGTGCTTTTCCTCCACCTCCATTTAATATATTCCTAAAAAGTATGTCTGGGAAATAGACATATACTATAAAATAAATGGATGGACCTGTGTGTATAATGAGGGTTTTATTTTCAGAGTGTTAACTATATTGTAAAAACCATAATTTCACCCTGCCTTTCAGACAGAATCTTTAATGATCTATTTTAAGCATTTTATTTTGATAATTTTTTTTCCTTTACAATTAACACATAGTGGACTACATTAGCCCCAGTGGACATCTAATTTAGGCTAAAGACTGACTACTTTAATATACCAATGATTTTTACCTTTGTTTCATCTATTAAATTAACGACAATTTGGCTTTTTATGACTAAAAAAGCTTTTTGATTCTCTTTTCTCTAGTCATTAAAATTTTTATGTATATCAAGGTAAAACATATATATATATACAGTACATATATACTCAATGTTACTGTAAATTCTAGAATTTAAAATATATTCGAATATGTCTTTCATTCTCATTTCAGTACCATATAAAAATCTGAGGCAACCATACAAAAATCTTTTAGCGTTTATTCTTTTATTCCTGTGTTTCCAACTATGCTTATACTGCTGATTTCCTTGTGTTTCTATTTTAGACATTACTTGTTTACCTCCAATTTTAGAATACAACCATTTAGTTCTCTTTTATCACCACACTATAACCACCTGCATACTTCCTAACCTTCTGTCTACTAATAGAGCTATGTCACTATTACTTTTGTTAAATCGAGTTTCAGAATTATATAAATATACAAATCAGAGCTTACATTTTTATTGCTAGGTAAATAGAAGTTAAAGTAAATAATTGTCTTATTTGCTTAGTTTTTCATGTAAATGGCACTCCCTAATCCCCAAACTTTGTGAGAGAAATATGATACTCTTTTCAGTATGGTCAGCATCAGTACATGTATCAGTTTCATGTTTTTGTTTTTCAAAAAAAACACCCCCACCCAGAAACTACCTGACCCAGAGCCTTTACACTCCTGTCTAGGATGTTCTAGTTAAGACTGACTGGGAACTTCTGGAGAAAGAGTACACAAGAAATGGATTTTGTTCATTGTCATTGTTTTATTTTTTATTTTTCAGGTTTTGTTTTGAGATCCTTACTGGTCTTAATTCTAACTCCTAATTTAATTAAATGTTTAGCTGGGTTTAGAAATCCAGGTTGGAGTAATGTTCTCTCTGAATTTTGAATTATTTCTCCAATACCTTAGAGTTTGTAGCACTGCATTGCAGAAGTATGATCTCTGATCTCTTGAATATAGTTTTTTTTCCTCTGTGGAAACTCTTCAAATTTCTCTATCCTTTTATAGTTTGGGAAATTCTCTTTAGTTATTTTGTTGGTAATTTCCCCTCCTTTGTTCCTTCTTTTTTCTCTTCCTGGATTTTTTTGTACCTTGCAGGTTAATTTTCTTATCTTTTTAATATTTTATCTTTGTATTTTTATTCTACTCTAAAGCTATTTTGCCAATCTGGTCTTCCAACCCTTCAATTTAACTTTCAGTTTTTGACTTTGTATATCAGTGAAGTGCTCTTTCTCATTTTCTAATTGTTCTTTTCCTATATTGTTGTATTATCATTTGATGGGTGCCATATATTTTTGTCTCTTTAAAAATACTGTTTACAGCTTTGTAGAAATTTATTTATATACCCTTTGTGTTATCTTTCTTTCCTCTAAATACTTACCAATTTTATGTTTTGCTTTTAAATTTAGCAGATTTTCTCAAATGTCTGGGAGTCAATTCATAAAGAATGAGGCCATAAAAATCTGATTGGAATTTTGGTGTTAATGAATCATAGGAAAACCATAGAAAACTTTGATTTATCGGGAATCCCCCTAATGTCAGTATCTCTAGGCCTTTTGTCATGTAATGGTCAATTTTTTCAATAGGGAATCTTCTTGGCTTCTCCTGAGAGTGGTTGATAAGTCCAAGATACATGTCTATCTGACAGTATTGTGGAATTCAAACAAGGAATATATATTTTTTAACTATTCAGAAGGGCTATTTTCAATTAATCCCTCTATTCAATATGGTGCCTCTCTCCCACAGTTGGCATATACACATATTCCTAAACCCAGAGATCCTCTGCTTCAGTTCCTAGACAGTAAAGTATCTCTCTGTGACTGGAGTGGGGAAGGCAGTCTCTAAGCTACCTAGGCTGAGGCTGAGACCACAACTGCTGGGCTGAACCTGTTCTTTATACAAACTTCTGGCCAATACTCTAGTTAAAGAGTTCCATTCCACATTTAATCCTCTAGAACTACCTGTTGTCTTGTAGTCTATAATTCTGTTACTGCAAGAAGCATGCTCATTTAATGGATTCTCTCCTGCTAAGTCAGAAACCACTCATTCATTCATTGTCTTATTACAGAAGTTTGTTGATACCTCTAAACTATTGTCTTCTTCTCTTCTATTTTCTCTTTTTTCTCTATTGTATTTTTAATTGTTTTTGAAATAAACAGAGATGAAAAGGTATATGCAAGTAACCATGTGTAAATAGAAATCACCAATGTCCTATCTTTTATATTGAAAATTCAAATTGTACAATCAAAACAATGCAGAGCTAAAAATGCTGCTGTTAAAATTGAACAAATTGCTTGGTCAGCATTACCACTATGTGAATTAGAAAATACACTTCTATTAGCCAACTATGGAAATTTGAATTCTACATATGAAAAGTTGAATATGATAGTTATGTTGAAAACTGTCCTACAGTGCTTCATTCTAGAAACCTAATGTCTTCATCAGCAGTTTAGATGATGAACTTTTAATATGCTCGTTACTTTTTCAGAGAACAGTTGAATACAGTTGTTTGTGAAGGCAATATTATCTTCTAAAAATTCAGAGAAAAAGACTGCTGAACAAAGAAGTAACCACTCCTTTATAAGAAAGAAGACATGGCACACAAGAAAGTCCTGATGGCTTTAGGGGCCACAAGCTGGAAGAGAAGTATTTTTTGAGGTAATTATGGTAACAGGATAGGGTAGTAAGAGTACTATATTCAAGGGCAGTGTGTAATCCATCCTGTCTATTTTCAGTGGCCCAATAGTGGCTAGTGGGCAAGTATTTTTACCAGGATGCCTGACTCTCCCAAACAAGCACATGGTGAAAATAAATTTAAGCTAATAATTTTATGTATTCCCATATGTGCAATTCTTTCAGCGATAGGTCTCATTTTAATGTGTTAGAGTAATTGATTCTTATTCTACCCTCCAAATCATATATATAAGTCTCTTAAACTAAATATTCTCTCTCTCTTTGTATTTCTGTTTTTTGTTTCATGTCTCTCCTCACCCCGTTCCATGCTAATGATAGTAATTAGCTCTGGAGGGCTGCTTCTCCCAAATTTCTTGAATGCTAGCAGTGCTCAGGTGTGCGAAGCTCTTTTAACTAAAGCTCTCAGGAAAATGCTGCAATATGTTAATGAAGGAACTACAGTGGACCCGTAAAATTCTTGGGTTACTTTCACTTGCAAATTGTGAAAAACCGTGAATTTTCGATATGGTCAGAAAAATGCCTATAAACGCCTATTTTTATAGTTTAAACCCTAAATATGCTATGTCTCCTGCAGTTATGTAATTTAATAAAATACTGTATTAATAAGGAAGGTGCAGGGTGTTTTGGCAGCATCTTAGGGATCTTAGGGCTTTAAGAAGAACAAAACCGAGAACACTCGAGATAGCTACACACAATATAGCAATCTGTTATGGTGCGAGAATACTGATGCATCTGCCAGAGTTGGGTTACAGGGCCCCAGCCAATCAGCAGCAAGGAAAACTGCATAACACTCTTGGATTGGCTACTTGCAAACCTCCGCCCCCCCACCCCCAATTGTGGAGAATATTTGCGGTTTCTGCGAAATTGTTGGGGTTTCCACAAACAGTTGTTAGGTTCTAAGGAAAAATCCATGAACGACTGAGGCTGTGAACTGTAAATCGCGATTTCGCGGGCATATAGTGTAATTCTAGCCCCTCTTTGTAGATAGCTTCCTAGGGAATTTGGTTAAACTACTCCATCATTGACTCAGTTTTACTCTGTCAATGTGGATGATGTTATTCTCCTTGAAGTAAAGTTTTGTGAATAGGAAACGAAATAAAAATGGTAGCTAACATCCACCATATGGCACAATTCCATGGCCTTTTCTGCTCATTTTAACATCTGTGGTCAGTTCTGGGTTGGGCCAATCAACCACTTGATTAATTATTTCCTCAATCTGAGTTATATTTCTTGCCTCTTTGACTATCTAGTAATCTGTGGTTGGATACCAGAATTTTTGTACGTTATATCTTGTTGGGCAATAGATATTTTGTATTATAATACATCTGCTTGACCTTCCTGCTGAGATGCAGTTACTTGGAAATAGTTTGATCCTTTTGGTTCTTGCTTTTATGATTTAAGTGGGTCCATGGCAGTGTTCAGTCCAGGGCTAAATATTTCTCACTACTGAGGCAAGTCCTTCCTGAGTACTCTATTCAATGCCCATGAATTATCAGTTTTTTGATGAACATTATTCAGGCACAATTTCTCTAATTTCTCTCCAGTCCTTTCAGATCTGTCTTAGTCCCTTTCTCGTCCCTGGGTCCAAATATCCAACACCCACAATTTAAAGAAGAGGTGTATTTTGGCTCACATTTTAGATGTTTTAGTTCTTGTATGGTCAGTGGCATGGTTGAGGGGCCTTGGTGCAAGACAGCTGCCAAGCTCTCCAACTTCCTGACGTGGCTTCCAGGAAGCAGAGAGTAAAGGGGGAAGCCTGGAAAGGAAATACACTCTGCTAGGTCATGCCTCTGCCAATAAAACCCCACTGCCTAACAGGACATCAGCTATAAACTCCCACAATCCAATCACCCCCCAAAGACCTGCATATGATCGCATGAGGCTAGATATAAACCATAACAGGCTCCTTCTCTTTTTTCAGCATTCTGACCAGTGTTCTCTCCTGGGAGATCTCTGGGAGAGGTTGTGTGGTTTGCAGAGATGCCCAGCCTAGGGCTGACTGTGGCTTAAGCCTGAATCTTGACAGAACAGTCCAGGCTGTCTTCCCAGAGGAAGGCATCTTCACCTTCTCACAGAGACTTCATCCACCAAGCTCTGGCCCACAGACACCTGCCCAGAGGCTGACACTTTTGCTAGTTTGCCCAAAGGTACTATGTAGTCTAGAAGGCCCCGTCCACAAACACTGGATAGTGTCAGGAGACTTGTTGGCTTTAAGTAAAGCATTTCTCTTTGGCAGGGAACTTTGGATAGTAAATTCAAAGTTTATTTACCTTGAATTTATTCATTCATTCACATGTTTATTCATGCATGCAATAAGCACCCAGTACCACTGTGGCTAGGCACTCTGCTGGGAGCTGTGGAGAACGCCACAAATAGGGCATAAACTCTGCCTTCGGAGGAGACGTTGAAATAGACTGTGATGTGGCAACTATGGGCTGGCAGCAAGAAGAGAAGCGTTGAGGTGGGGGCTGTTGGACCACCTGTGCTGTACAGCTGGCCCTAGGAGCCTGGCTGGCCAGTAAGCCAGATGACAAACACCAACGGGACCAGCCAACTTCAAGCTTGTACTCTGTATTGGTCACTTTTCCCTAGCTGAGAGACAATACCCAACATCCATAACTCAAAGGAGGAAAGATTTAATTTAGTTCATGTTGTAAGGCAACTTAGTCTGTGGTTGGCTGGCTTGAAGTCAAGAACATCATGGCAGAAGGGCATGGTGGAGCAAAACTGCTCAGCTCATGGCAGCTAAGAAACAGAGCAGGGAAACAGGGCCGAAGAGGAAGGGACCAGAGCCCAGATACAGTACCCAAGGTCATGCCCCCGTGACCTACCAGACACACCAGGAACGTGCTTTTTTAATCTTCTAGGGATTTCTCAATCCAATGAAGTTGACAGATCAGGATTAATGGTCACACATTCCTGGTGACTCCACTCTCTCCTCCTATCACTCGTGGGGGACAAGGAAGTTGGCATTAGGTTTGGGGATAGCAGGACCAGTCTGCTGAGCCTGCGGGAGGTGTCTGGAGCTTTCTTTAGAATGTAGGATGCTCAACAACTGGCCTCAACTCTGAGTCCCAGTTGGTGTCCCTTACATTCTCCTCTTGAGTACAAAGTTGAATTGTCACAAAAAATCATTATCCACAGAGGTTAGAGGTGGCCAAGTTTTTGAACTTTAAAGAGCCCCTGCAGGTTGTTCTTGACTCTCATTTGTGGTTTCACTGTAATAATCCCATTTTCATCTTCAGTGTTCAAAAGAAGGGTATATTTAAAATGCTGTATGTGCACAGAAAAAATCAGATAGGGGACTTCTGGAGAGGAATTCTTTAAATTCTAAGTGTGTTGAAGATAAAATAACCACACTCTACGACAACCACATTACACAATATGCAAAAGCTATAAAAAGATATTCTGGAGAGTAAGTCTCCCAACTATCTAGCTATTTTCCTCCCATAGAAGCAACTATTATTATCTGTTTCTTACATGTCTTTCCAGAATGCTGCTTGTTCAAGGAAGCAAATACAGGCACACACACACACACACATCTATTTTTTTACACAAATGTATGTATGTACGTGGTTCTTCACTTTGCTATTGCACTTAATATATCTAGATTTTTTCACCGCTTTTACTGGTTTACTGAGCAATATCAATCCAATGAATACATGAACATGAAGTGCTTTCTTTTTTAATTCTTTCATATGTATCCTGTCAAATACACCTGTTTGAGCTAGCTGCACATGTATGGGACTTTCAATGCTGACTTTTTTTATTCTAGTCTACCTTTTGTTCTCTAGTACAACATATCAGTCTTATGCTAGCAATGTCTCAAATGAACTGCTTTCACAAAGTACAAGACCTAAGGCAAAATTTCGAAAAACTTACAAAATACAGCACTCCTTTTTGAATCAGATCTGTTAATTCACTGAAGTTACTTAGGCCACCAAATCATGTATCTTTCTTTCTTTTTGATGGAAGATTTGGTGTCAGGATCCCACTCACTGGGCCTTTGTTTCCACTAAGGAAAGAGGAGGTTGGAGGAGAAGAGGACTCAGGGCCTTAGAGATCCAGTAGACCCAGAGTGAATATGAGTTCAGACAGGCAGTTAGAGCAAAAGAGATGGGAAGAGGAGCAAGAATGGGAGGGGAAGAAGGAAGGTGAGAGGGCACAGGGTCAGTTTCCAGAGAAGTGAGTGCTTGGTCCCTTTGGGCCACTCATTCACTAAATGTTTTTCATCTCACAGGTCCTATCAGGCCACTGTTCAGAGCAAGAGAGAGCCTGTGTGTTCATCTGGGAGTTCAGCAGTAAAAGATGCTTTGGGAGTCTCAGAGGTAGCCCACTGTCCACTTGCATTAGAATTTCCTGGGTTACTTCCCGCAGGCACAGATTGTTGACCTCTTCCCCAGCCACATCACTGGGATGGAGGAGGTGGAGCCCAGAACTTTTCATGTTGAACATATTCTTCCTAGAGATTTAGGTACACCCAAACAAGTTGTCTAGTCTCCAAAAATGGCCTGACCTGGGAGAATCAAGCTAGAGGAGCACTCAGAGCTAAGAAAAGGAAAACATTCAAGATGCAAGATAAAGAATGCAAACACAAAGAAAAGCAAAACAAAACAAACCAGGGATCTCTGGCCATGGATTGTAAGATAGGTGAGAAGCACTGTGAGGTGGGAGTGGCTGCAGGCATGGAGCCTGAGGGGCCACGGAGTCAGGAACTTCAAGAGACCTCCCTGGGCAATGGAGCCCTTTTCCTTTTATAGGGTCCCAGCCAGTCCATACTTACATAAACTATGAGAAAAGTACTTACATAAATTCAGAAATAAATATTAGATAGTGAGTTAATGCCTGGTCACTGTTTTTGATCACTTAGATTCCCTGCTTTTGTTTTTGATTGCCAGCTTGCTTCTGCTATCAGGGTCAAGCTTACCACCTTTGGATTTGATCCTGGGGTCTTGCTTCCACTAGTTCACCCATCCTCAGGCATGCTGGATTAAATTTATCGCAAGAGAAGCAAAGAGGCAAAGCCCTCCCAACAGTGTTTGCTCTTAAATATTTGCCTTAACTAAGTGAGACCTAACCATCTCACAGGTCTGTGCTGAGAAGGAGCTATATAGTATATGTAAAACTGATTTTAATCACTTCCTAGAAATACTGGTGACTTTTGCAAGGCTGAGCTCTAGAGCTCATGTGATCAGCATGTACTTCATTCTGGATTCACCAGCTCAATTTGCCATGCATTCTGCCAAGCAAAGATTGATGCCAGAGCAGGCTTTTTTTTTTTTTTTTGCCTCTGTACAAATGGAATACAGTAGGATCTATTTATATTTATTTAATGTTTTATACTCCTTGTATAAATGTTGTTCAAGAGAAAAGTCAGTATTTAATCTTGTTGACCAATTAGACAGTCTTAGGAAATTAGTATAATAAAATATTTAAGTGAAAGTGAATATTTTACAAATAATAAAGGGACTGGTTGGTGTTTCACAATGCAAATAGTAGAAATTGTTTTCAGAGATATTTTAAATCCAACTTGCATTAATGTATCTTGTGCTTAGCTGACAATATTAAGCTAGAAATGTTTGCTTAAAAAACTGCAAAGTTTTTCTATATTTCTTTTGTTTTCAACTTTTCTGTTTACTCCTTTTTCCTCTTCCTATCTCCCTCCCTTGCTTCTTCAGTTATTTCAGAGAATTTTAGGAAAGAATCAGAGATTTGGAAAAGATCTTAGAGGTTTTTGTGTGTTTTTTGTTTTGTTTTGTTTTTTGTGGGGTTTTTTTGTTTTGTTTTGTTTTTATCCTCATTCATCAGAATGCCCCAGAATGCTTGTCCAGGAATGTTGACTGCTTGGCCCTACTTCTGGAAAGTTATTTCAGTAAGTCTAGGAGTTTGTACTTTTAAAAATTTTCCAATAATTCCAAGGGGCACTCCAAGCCGAGAACCACAGCTCTCCAGCATATGACAGAGGCTCAGCTCATTGATCTACTCCATCACCCACTGTGCATAGGGGCTTATCGGTGAGTCAGGCAGTCTTCTATCTGCTTGGGATAAGTCAGGAAACCACGCTTACAAAAGTTCTTGCCCTTGTGGAGATTATATTGTAACATCTATTAAACATCTATTATAACATCTATTAAAACAAAAACAAATGACCCATGTTGACCTCTGCGCTGTCCACCAACCCAGATTATACCTGTAAATTCTGCTGTCCATCCTAAAAAATGTCTGTGGCCCAGTCATGGGAAGTTTTTGTATGTCCAGATAAAATACAGAAGGATAGGAACATGAACCCCACAAAGTCAAGCTGATGGCAGGTACCCATGAGGCGTCAGTCACTTTCTCCATGCCCACATTTCCTTCTCAGAATGTCTACTCCTACTGTTCAGTCTGAGCGGGTCCTAAGTCCTAACATGGTTGCTTTGGCCAAGCTGCTTGGAGTGGGAAGATACACCATCGTAGCTGGGTCAATCTATTTTTCTGCAGTGTTTAGAGTATGCATTCATAACATTTGGTGGGGCTGCTAATTCAAATACTGTAAGGGCCAAGTGAGTATTATAATGAGTGATGCTGGCCAGGTGCAAGGAAACCTATGGCCCAGCTGCTATGTAGACTACGCCTGACCAATCATCTGGGGATGCTGTTGTGGACTGCATGTGCCTTCCTTCTAAATCCCTATGTCGAAGTTCTAATTCCTAATGTGATTGTATTTGGAGGTAGAACTTTTGGGAAGGTTGAGCCCTCTTGATGGGATTAGCATTCTTAGAAGAAGAGACCCAAGAGATCTTGCCTTCTCTCTGTGCTTTCCGCCACATAAGGGATCCTGAGAAAGGGCCCTCCCCAAACCCAAACTGTGCTGATACCCCAATCTCAGACATCACTGCTTCCAGAACTATGGGACATGTTTGTTGTTTGGGCCACCTAGGCTCTGGAATTCTTTTTTTAGCTGAACTGACTGAGACCACTGACCACAGAGACCACTATGGCAAGTTGGAAAGCACATGCTCCGTCCATGCAAAAGGGTGGCTATTATTCAACTCCAGCCAATTGTGGGCTACCACATGTAAGTCCCATTTACCAGGTGTCTTGATGCTTACAGAAGACCTTAATTCATGTTTTTATATGAAATCTCATAATTTTACAAATGAAATTATTTTACATTGAAAAATACCTTGTGGAGTTGGGGATGTAGTTCATAGGTTGTCTTAATTACTTTTCTCATTGCTGAGACAAAATACCCAACACCCACAAGTTAGGAGAAGAAAGGTTTATTTGGCTCACAGTTTGTAGAGGTTTCAGTCCATAGTCAGCTGGCTCCAAGGCAGGGTGGCATGGCAGAGGGGCATCACAGAGAAGAAACAGTCCACAGCAAGCAGGCAGGCGAGAGCACATTGGCCCTGTTTCTGTCCCTTATATTTTATGCAGGCTACCTGCCCTAGGGTGGGTGTAGCACTCATACCCTTAATCCTAGCCAGAACTATGCCAAACCAATCAGTGGACTGATTTAGTAATCACATATCCTTGACCCCAGCACTACACACTCTAGATCCAGGCTCCTTGGAAAAAGCCCAGCCTATGACTGCATGAGGCTTTGGGGGACACCTAAACACAAGCCATAATATTAGATAAAATGTTAGCCTACCATGCACAAGGACCTGAGTTTGATCTCTGGCATTGCCAAAAAAGAAAAATTATTGTCATCAAAAACACAGTTGCTGGCCACTATTGCTATAGAATGCAGTTTTGCAACCTCAGCTGCCTCCAACCAGGCTATGTTAGAAATAAGTACAAGAAGTGTAGTAAAGCAGGGACTGACAAGCATAATCCCCAAAATAGTAGAAAGAGATACTCAGATTCTGACAGCCTTGTTTTATATTCTAGTTTTTTTTTTCTAGTCTATTACTTTTAGACATTGGGTACTTTAAGATCCTCCTGTTTCCTAATAATAAACTGTCTATTTGTTGGAACTTCAATTACATGTACATAGTCACTATTTTCTTTTGTCTTTCTGCTAGTCAAAGGGCAGCATTATTACCAAGCTCTGTTGAAAATACTATTGTTATGGGGTTTCCTTTTGAAGCGATGAAAAAGTTTTAGAATTAGAAGTGGTGAAAGTGCTAGAATTATATACTTTAAAATGATTAATTTTATGTGAATTTCACTTCCATTTTTAAAAAGCCACAACCATTTTGTTATATCTCTTGCTTTTGTAGGCAGGAATTCTAGGCAGACTCAGCTGGGTTTCTGTTATAGTTGAAGGAGGTCACTTGGTAGGATTCAGATGCCAGCTGGGCTGCTCTGGGGGATACAAGATGGGTCTGTCACTACCTTGGCAGCTCAGAGGAGACAGCTGGGGGAAGACAGCTGGGTCCTCTCAGGGCTTCTGTATATGGTGTATCCAGTAGGATATCCAGAGTTCTTACATGGAAGCTTAGATGAAGGCAGAGGCTGTCTATCTTCTTAATGGCCAGGCCGCAACTGATAGCACCCCTTCTGCCATTCTGTTGATCAAGGAAGTCAGACTTCCCTTGATTCAAGGGAAGGGGTAATATAGCCTACTTCTTAACAGAAGGAGTGTCAAATTTTTCTGTAGCCGTCTTTAATTTGTTTTCTCAAGTTTCCTTTCATTGAAGAGGTTATCTGTTTTGGTTGCCAAGGAAAACTCAAAATTCAGGTTCCAGATCCTTGTTAATGCTGAGCAGTTACAGATGCTAATACATTTTATTGTTAAAGTTGATAGCAAGCATTAGCACTCAATAAATGTTTATCAAGCACCCATGGTAGATAGAGTTTTATATCATAATACCAATTACAGAAATCAAAATTGTATTTAGAATGGTAGCAATAACAATCTTAGTTTTGCTAAATATGGTTGGGATGTTCCAAATGTGAATGGGACATGTCTAGAAGATAAAGTGAAGCACAATATGGTTCTGAGGCAGGAATTTATCACACAGAGGTCTCTATGTGTCCTTGGCCCCCGTCACTCCAAGATCAAGAGTGAACTTCACCTTCTGGTATCCATGTCCTTGGGCAATCTTCTCCTATACTGAATCAAGGTTGGCCCTGGTGACCACTGTGAGGACACTTAGTAACCCCATGAAGAGATGCATGTGAAGAGCAGCTGAGAGGCTGGCCAGTTCCAGCACCAACTAGCAGCCATGTGAGTGAGCCACCTTGGAAATGGATCCTCCAGCCCTGGGCACACTTTCTGATGCTGCAGCCATAGCTGCAGTCTCATGAGAGACCTTGAAGTACAACCATACAGCCTGAATTCCATTTGCTCACCCATAGAAATTTGGAGGTAATAAATGATTGTTGTTTCAAGATATAGGAGTGATTTGTTATACAGCAATGGTGGCTAACACAATAGTATAAGTAAGGAGGTTGCTTCCCGCCATGTGGGAACATTAAGAGCCATCTTGTGCCTTTCCAAGTTCTCTTTACCTTTTACTATGACAGCTATGCACCAGATAAAGACCATTTCATCAGTTTGGGTCCTGGAGTAAAGGTAGCATGGTGAACAACTACAGCTGATGTGAGATGGATGTGGTACATGAACAAGAAATAAATCTGTGTTCTTGTGATTAGTAAGTCCAGAAAAGCAAGTGCTAGAGATTGCACAATCCTGTACTGAGCACCTCTCCCCGTCCTTCCCTTCAGCAAGACCTTGTATCTGAGAATGGGTGCGTGTGTGATCTGGCGCGTATAGGTCGTATGTGCTCACTAGCTGTGTTCTTAAAGCAGGGACATAATTGGCTATCAATTGTCATTCTTTCTGTACTGGTGAGGTGAGAAAATGAAAGTGCCTTCCAAACTCTTAAGTGGGCATTGCCCAGTGACTGTGAGTAGCCATTCAATATTCTGGATAACCATTTATGATTTTATTGACTTTACTGCAGTTATATACTTTTAGGAAAGGAACCAACTGAAGGAAGGGGAGAAATTTCAAACTCATTTGCAAAGTTGTATGCGTTTTCCCAGCTGAGGATTCATTGCTTACATAATCTCTTGAGACAGTAGACTAGAATGCCATCTGTGTGCCTGCTCCTATCTGAGGGATGCCAAAGAGGGTGCAAAGTATACTCACATACTGCAGATCGGTGTCGAGCTGATCTGTGAAATATGACAGGCATTGCCAGTTCCAAGCTCCCAGTGGTTTGGCGTGTTGAGAGAAAGAATTGGTATGGGAGTGCAGAGAGAGAAGCAGAGAGACATTTGCTCACTGATAATGATGAATGCTTGGGAAATTTTGAAAGGACTGCTCTGGCCTTCTGTAGAGAAAGATGAAGAACTGATTGAATTACTCCCTGGCCTTTCCATCCTGAGACGATCCAATTATATCTCTCATTCTTAGGATGCCAATCACCATTCTGGTGCTCTTTATACAGCTTCTTCCCTAGGGCTGACCTCTCTTGAGTTCTAGGCCTAAATTTACAACTTCCTCTGGGCACGTCCTTCCATTCTGTCTTTTTCTCCTCCATAGAACTCAAACTTCTCCATCCACTGGATCAAATTGTTCCTCATCCTTCGTTGCCCATTCCCCTTACCTGACACCTCTCTTGGAGTACTTAGGCTAGAAAGTCTGTAGTCTTCTCTGACAGTTTCCATATAGGTTAAACTTCAAAAAAGCTGGTCATGCCTGCAACCCTGCCCCCAAGTATTTCTTCTAACCAGGGTGCCCTGCTCATGTCATGTGACCTTGCCTCCTTGCTCCCCGCTGATGAAATATGCAGCCACATCACTAAGAATATTGCCTCACAGAGACAGTGGATGTAAGCTAAACTGTTGAGACCTCCTCTCAAAATTCAAAATAGAGAGTCAGAGAGCAAATTGATAAGTCACTAGGGAGTCGATAAGTCATCTAGGGAGTAGATGTTAAAACCTGTACAGGAAAGGTAGAGATACAAAGTCACATGTGCCACAGACTGCAAAAGCTAAGGGGAAGCAAGTTGTGAAAAAAGGGAAGTCCAACAGAGGATCAGTGGCAACCTCCATGGGTTGCTTCTAGTTCCTAGATCGGAATGCCTGATTTTGACTGCTCTTCTGTCCTTGTTTCTCCAGACAGAGTGATAATTAATCATTCCTGCATAGTACATTTGTGTGACAGTCCTTTTGTACAATCCGAAGAATCTCTCTCACACACTTCCCCTTCTCCTAGGCCCCCATTTCAAAGAGTAACCAAGTCCTTCCAGCTCTCCCTTGAGGGCATCTATCTGCCATCTCCTTTCTCTCCCCCCTTTTTGGGGAGAGGAGGGTACTAGGCATGGAACACAGGACCTTTGCATTAAGCTGTGTCTCCGGCCCTTTTTAATTTTTTTTATTTTGAGACAAAGTCTTGCTAAGTTGCCCAGGAAGGACTTAGACTTTCAATCTCTCCTGCCTCAGCTTCTGAGAGTGCTGGGTTTTCATGCATGTGCCTCCACACTCAGCTTCTCTCTCCCCTTTGTCATTGCGCAGTCTAGCCCTTGTTCTCTCTCTCGGTCCGGACTATTGCATTAGCATCCTGGCTTGTTTCCACGTCCTTTTCACACGGCCTTCAGAGTCACCCTATCTAGCACATGTTTCAACACTTCACTCCTCGGTCATCTCTAAAGGTGATCTCTAACGGGTCCCATACAGCACACACCTAATTTCCTGTTAACATCTTACATTAGTATATTTGACATAATTTTGATGCATTTTTATTAAAAGAAGTCCACACTTTATTCAGATTTCTTGTTTTTCTGAATTCCCTTTTTCTGTCCCATATGTCACATTAAATTTAGTTGCCGTGTCTCCTAGAGCTCCTCTTGGCTGTGAGAGTTTCTCAATCTTTTAAAATTTGAAAAGTTCCCAGGGAGTTGTATAAATTAGATCATTCTCCACGGCTTTGGCCAGGAGGACTTTCCCTGAAAGGAGTTTTCAGATGAAGCTTCTGGAGATTAAGGAGAGCTACTTTTTGGCAACTAGCTGGTGGAAGAACCTGAATCAAATGTCATATTCTTGACATGCTAATGGTGGGAATGACCAGTCCCTGGGGAAAGTGCAGCAGGTCACAGCCAGGAGCCACAGCACAAGACTCAACACAGCTAGAACCAGGACCCAGCAGTAACTGGCTGGCTGGGTAGGCAGGGCTTTGGTAGATTCTCCCAATTCTATTAGGTCTCACCATGTCAGAGACTATAGTCTCTCTGGCCACAGCTGCTTTCTTTACACCTTGCCCACCTTCTGCCTTCCTCTGCCATCAGACACTTGCCTTCCTCCTTCTTTCCACCCAGCCCCCACCTCACACACACCCATAGCCATAGCATTTGTAAGTCTGGGAGATCAAATGAGCACTCCTTGCCCTTGGGTTGGCATTATGCAGCAGCCACACTCCCTGCTGACCTCATAGGCCCCTTTTCCATTTCTCTTTTCTTCCTTGTTCCCCTCCCTTCCCCCAACTCCCTTTCCTACACTTGACTAAGAGAGAGAGGATTGAGGACAACAAAATAAAGTTGAAGCCTGTTACCTCTGGTCTATTTCTTTCATTTCCTAAGCTACATTCCAAAGGGGTAATTGCATTAGTCATCTCCAAATCCATCCTTCCCTGTGGGGCCAGCCCCAGACCTTTCACTTCCCTCTTCCTCTTTTTCTTTTATAGAGGTGGGGCACAGTTTACAAAGCTCCTGCCCCCAACTTCCCACTCTATACCCTCTCTGGAAGTGCGTTCTTTACCAAAAACAGGCCATCCTGATCTAATCTAAAGCTGCGAAGGCTTGGAGAATATGACACATCTCCTACCCTGAAGCCAGTTAATGACACAGAAGTTAGCAGCTGTTCCTGCTGCTGCCAGAGAGGGAATAAGGGAAGGCTGGTAGGAGGCCCTGCTGAGAGCAGGGCCAGGGCCTTGGGCTAAGAGGGGATGGAATGTGCAGCAGGATTTAGGAAACCTTGAACTGAGTGTGAAACTGTGCACAAACAGAATTGCCTCGCTATGATTAAAACTAACAAAAATGTTTGTCAGTTTTCCCTACGCATTCAACATTTTCTTTTGAATGACTATGGCTGTGGAAAGGGCACAAGCAATTTCCTAAAGACTGTCTTTTTTGGCTCCAGCATCCAAGTACACATTGAGATGTTTGAAGTGGATGCCACCTGCTGATGAGGAGTTTCTCCTCATTGGACCTTCATTTTTTGCAGTTTATCCCATAAACATTCAAGGATGCCGTGACCCACAAGTTCTTTATAAGGAACGCTATGCTTTAGAATTTGTTATGTTACTTTTGTTATGTAAAAACAAGAAGGATGATAGATAAATTTTTCTTTAAAATGTTGCTTGAAAACCACTTATTTGTCCTTAGTCATCCATTCTGACCTGACACCTTTTAAAAATGTGTTTTCTTTGTCTCATTACCTTCTATGACTTGGATAAGTGTTCCTTAAAGGCCCATGTGTTGAAGGCTTTGTCCTCCGGATACTGATATAGGAGGGAGAGGAAACTTTAAGAGGTAGGGCCTCTTTGGAAGTCTTCCAGTCACATGGATGTGCCTTTGAAGGCTGTATCAGCCTTCTTTCTCCTCTCTTTCATTCTCACTATGAGGTGAGCAGCTTTCTCCCCACCAACTCCTGTCATGATGTGTTGCCTTACCACAGGCCAGAATCAATGGGGCCAAGGATTATGGCTTGAAACCTACAAATTTGTGAGTCAAAATAAACCTTTCCTCTTTTTAAGTGGATTATGTCAGATATTTTGTTACAATAATGGAAAGCTTACTAAGATATTAGCTCTTTTGCTATTCATTGGATGTCTGTATGCCAGGTACTGGGAATACTGAGAGGAAAAGGACATGATTTTGCTTTTGAGGAGTCCAGGTGATAGGTGAAAACAGACCTCTTAACAGAAAATTTACATGTGGATTAAAGTATTGGATGTACTGTAACAGACGTGTCAACGGGTTCCTATGAAAGGACAGAGAAGGAAGAGTCAGGGAAGCCTTCACCAAGAAGTTGACATTTATGTTAAATTGAATACATAGAGGATGTATTTGATAACCCCTGGTCTCAGGCAATTAAATTCCGGCACTAACAGAATTTAGTTAGCACAAAGCCCACAGGTTAAAGGGCACAGTTCCCCTCAAGACTGCCCCAAATTCATACACCAGCCACAACTTTGGGGCTCCTTCAGGCACCTCCACTTCTGCCCATAGCTATAAATTTAGAGGTTCTCATGGCTCCCTTAGATTTGATAATCTGCTAGAATGACTCACAGAACTTGGAAAAGTGCTGTACTTAGGGCTATAGTTTTATGAGAAAGATGACATGAAGATCAGGACCAGCCAAATGAAGGACACATTGAGTGAGGTCTGAGAAAGTTCCACATGCACAGCTTGGATGCCCATCTTCATGGAGCCAGGACACACCATTCCCCCAGCACATCAGTGTGTTCACAGACCAGCAAGATTCACTGCGCTTCAGTGTCCTTTGTTGATATGGGGGTTTAATTAGATGGGCACAATATGGAATCTAATTTAGCCCCAAAACTAAACTGATTCTCCAGTGCCCTCTCCACCCTGGAGGTTGAACTGGCTCAGACACCAACCCCTAATCACACGGTTGGTCTTTGTGACGAACAGCTCCCATCCTAAAGCCATCCCGGGGCCTACCATACATCTCTCCATTAGCATGATGATATCATTAGTGTAGAAGTTCCGGGAAATCCCCAGGCTGTTAGAAGCTCCATGCAAAGAACCTGAGAAAGACCAGACAAATTCTTTATTGTTCAAGGTAAAGTATGCTGGGCAGGAAATACCATCAAATGGTAAGGATTGCTGGAAGTCACTCTCCTAAACTGACTACAAACTAAGCAGAAGACTTTCTTGGCCCCTGTACATGGGGCAAGAGATGAGTTTAAGTTGCACCTTTGTCTTCTGCTGCCCTCCTCCCTCTGCATGCTCTTCTACCTCTCTTTGCTGTGGTTTCTGTTCATTGTTTCATTTTACCTTTCCTGCTTGAATTGCTTAAAGTTGTGGCACAATGCCCCCAACCACAAGGGAAGCATTCTTACTTCAGAGTAGTCCTCTTTTTTTTCCTTTTTCTTGGGGGACAGTAGTGGGGATTGAACCCAGGGGACAGCTACGTCATTATCATCACCACCATCATCATCAGCATTGAGACAGGGTCTCTAAGTTACCTAGGCTTGGCTTGAACTTGCAATTCTCATGCCTCAGCTTCCCAAATGGTGGGATTATAGGCATGCATCACTGTGATCAGCTGATAGTCCCCCTAAATGTTTTAACTGCCCTCTTCCCAAGGCTGCAGGTCAAATATAGCAAAGATGAAGTTCCAACGCTGTGTCTCACATCAGATGCCAGAAGTGAATTCATGTGGACTTCAAGGCCTGTGCAATTTCATATTCTATAAAGCAGTTGCAACTCAGAAAAAGTCTGGAGGTTTTCGTGATGGCTTGAGAAAGGAGGAGAGAGCTTTGCCCTGTGCCATGTTCTTCCTTTGTGCTGGATTCATCTTTGTCCTCTTCTGGGAGGTAGGAAAGAACCTGTCTCTGGGCATCACCATGAAAGAAAGAATTTCTCTGACGACACAGAAACTCCCACCTGTTTCTCTCACCGTCTAGATTTGGGGTGCTTGCTGGCAGGGAAAAACCATGAAAAGGAGGGGGAAGGCTTAACCTGTATATGATTAAAAACTTCTCTCCATAAGATAGAGCTATTAAACACAAAATTTCTTTCCTTCCAGAGACATTGTGAGATTAGAGGGGAAGAAGGAAGTTTGTTTGGACTGTTTTCTTAAGCAGCCTGTGAGACTGAAGGTTTGGGGCCTTCAGTCTCTGAGGCAAGGGCAGTGGCCATTTTTTTCTCACCTCCCAGGACCAGATGAGGACAAATCGAGTCATAAAGGAAGAGGGTGATGGAGGCAGAGCTCATATTGCAGAGATTCTCGGGAATTTAATTTTTCTCTCTCCTTTCAAAGGCCACCATGAAAACCTCCAGATTTTTCTGACTCATGCCTGCTTTAAAGGATATGAAATCTGAGATCCTGGGAATCTTGCTCCTGATTTCACTCCTGGAAGCTGATGTGAAACACAGTGGTATGTCTCCACGGTCCTTATATTTGACCTGCATTCAACATTCATTCAACACATACTCACCGCACACCTACTGTGCACCGGCATTGCAGCAGATGCTTAGATACAGCAGCAAACAAAACTGAAAAAGTCCCTGTGCTGATAAAGTTAAAATTCATTTGAGTGAAGACAAACAAGCCAATAAATACATCATGAGAGGTGGTGATAATTGCTATGAAGACAAATAGAATGGGTAAGCAATTAGAGAATGATGGAAAGGGTCAATTATATAGGGAGACCAAGGACAGCCTAGCTGTGAACTGTAAGGTGTACTTGAAAGAAACTGAGGGAGTGAGGTCCATCCTGAGGAGACAGAGTTGCTAGTGGAAGCAACAGATACAAAGGCCCTGAAGCAGCAGATTTTAATCCTCACAACAACCCTAGAAAGCCAGTATTATTATTATCCCTTTAAAAAAAAAAAACTCTTCACATCTCTAGTTTCCACATTTTCTTCCTTCTCTCCTTTTTCCCATCTCATTTCCACTTTATTCTTCTCCTCCCTTTATTTTTCCCTTAATTTATAATCCTTTCTAAACAATATCTTTGGGTAAGCCTGATTTTGTCCAGACAGTATTAAAATTTTAAAAATATGGAGAGTGAAAGGGGAAAGAGGTGATATTTCTCAGTGAGTGACGCTGAGTCTACGCATAACCTCCATGTGACTATGACATGCTGCCTGCTCAGGCCTCCTGTGGAGCAAGTCTCTGCTCTTCTCACCATGGGTTCTATCAGCTTCTGTTGCCAGCTTTGAGGATATGGGCAGCCAGATCCAGGAGCGAGAGAAAAGGACCCTGGAAAGCACATTTCTCTCTCTGTCAGCAGCCAACCAAAAACTCACTAGGATCTGCCAGGAAGATTTCCTGGTTCATGAATTAACGCCAGACTGCTTAACTCTGCTTGTCTATTTCTGTGATAGAAGAAATATAAGTATTTAGCTTGTATACAATTTCAGAATATGTGTTACATTTTATAAAACAAAGAAGAATAGTCTTTCTGAAGGATGGTATGATTTCCACATTCTCTTCTTTGCCCTTGTGACAAAAGATACGCAATGATGAAGCCCCTTGACCTTTGAAGAAAGACTCTCATTCAAAAAAAAGACCGCTGGGAATTTAGCTAAGTGGTTAGAGCACTGGCCTAGCAAGCACAAAGCCCCGAGTTTGATCCCCACCACCAAAAAAGGACTGGGGATGTATCTCATTATGAAGGCCTTGGATTCAATCCCCTGTACCACGTAACAAAAAGAAGACAGCTGGAGGTATAGCTCAGCAGTAGAGTACTTGCCTAACATGTGCAAGGGTCTGGGTTCCATACCATCTATCCCAAACACCAGATACACACACACACACACACACACACACACACACAGAGGAAGGGGGAGAGAGAGAGGGAGAGAGAGAGAGCAAGAGCCTGAGAGATTCCCTTACATAGGTGAGCAAAGATCAGCACTGCCACAAATATTAAAGTTTAGGGTTTCTTCAAGGCATTGTTAAGGAGAGAAATGCCTGGTCTGCCTCACTGCAGAGATCTAAAATAAGCAAGCAGTCGCTCATTTCTTGCCTCTTCTCCATTCCCATATCCTCGGGTTCCCCCTTGGATCTCGTCTCCACTCTACAAAACCCAGATTGTCAATTCCACTTGAAATCTTTTCCTCCAAAGAACATTTTCCTGGCATCATCTGTATATGCCTTGTCTCTGCTGTGCCTCTTGTCACATTATAAGGTGGCAATTCATTGCCGCTTTGGCCTCCCAGACTAGCCTGTGGCCCCTTGCAGTCAGCCTCTGGCCTTATCCATCTCTGCATGGGTTACTCCATTTTTCAGGCACTAAAGTGTTAAATGAATGCATGAACAGGGCTGATTTCAAATAATTTGCAGCCCTACTTGGGTTTTTCTTTGACCATCTCATATCCCTGCCATGGCTTTTCTTGAGGGCATTCTTGACCGGAAAACTCTTCTTGGTGCTATGTTGTCCACCTCCTGGCTATATCATAGTCTCTTCATCTTTCTGTTTTGTCCTATTTGGATGAAGAGGTCATTGGCTTGCATCTGTGGAGTTCTCCATGCATTTCAGCATTGGAAAGCCTGACTCCAGGTTCACGTAGGCAGCAGCAGGCTGTAACTTTCAGTGCAGTGGAATCATCTGTTAGAGTTGGAATGGTGCCCTGAAAGTCTTGGCTTATTTGTGTGTCAAAGAAAGGGAAGGAAGGAAGAAGATGAAAGAGAAATGGAGATTATTTTAAAAGGAAACACCTGGCAAATTCATTCATTCATTCATTCATTCATGTATACTTTGAGTAGGAAAATGTATGGCATAAGTGCATGAAATACTAATTGAGCCCCCATTATCCCAGATACTGTCCTGGGTCTAAGGGAGAATGAAGGAATATGATGTGTGTGGTTCATGGTCTGGGCCTCCTTGAGGGGCTGAAAATACAAGTGGCCCAGCCACATAGCTAGCATACCGGTCAGCCCCTTCCCATTGCCATGGAGACTCCAGAGGGAGAAGAGGGGAATCCCAGCATCAGCCACTCCCTTTCATCTTGGCCCAGGCAATGTCCCATTCTCCAGCTGCAAACACCACATGGGCCCTCTGGGAGGGAGGAAGGAGCAGCTGACCCTTGGGGCCACCAGGAGGAGAGGAAATTGGCTCTTCCTCAAGGCTGCCAAACAGAGTTGCCATGAAGAAAATGACAAGGTGAATTAAACTTTCATTTGATTTAGCAAGCAGTAAAGGGACAGCAATTTTCCAAGCCCTGTCGCTGGTCAGAGGAATGCTTTGAGAATGTCTGGTTTATTAACGGCAGTGACAGTAAAACCCATCCTCTGTCTGCAGTGCGGCTGCCTTCCAAGGCTCCTGCAGCACTTTGACTAGTAGAGTCTGCTCTACTCTCCCTCAGCAGCCCTGGAGAAACTGTATGTACTTATAATTAAGCTTACCCGCTGACCTCTCTTGAAGCTGTCCCCACTGCTGCCTGCTTGACTCTTTACAGGCAAAAAGAAAGACCAGCGTGGTGGAGGCAGTGCAGGTCAGAGAGAGGAGTGAGGTGGCCACCTTCACTGGCTCTTCGTGCATCCTTTCTACAACACTGGGGACTCTGGGCCGAGCCCGCGCAGCACTGTATTCTCAGGCTTCGAAACATGCGCAGAGATGTATAGACCCAAGAAAAAGTGGAAAAACATTTCCAATTTGCAGAAAATTCTGTTTTCCTGAAAGAAGAGAAAAACACAGAAATTTCCTATATTGTCCCCAAATTGCCTCTCCTTTTCCCCATTTATCTTACTGAGATACTTAACTTGTTTAAAAAATAAAGATATACTTTATTCTAGTTACTTGACAGTAGTATAATACAATTTCCAAACTGACTATAGTTTAGGTATAGAAATGATGCTGCTTTAAATTCTACAGCCCCAGTGGACAAACAAACTATTGTATATCCATACAGTAGAATACTATTTGGTAGTAAAAGGAATAAAATATGGACATACACTACATTGTAGCTGAAGCCTGAAGCTATTAAACTAAGCGAAAGAAGCTAGTCATAAGTGACAAGGTATTGTATGATTCCACTTATTTGAAATGTCCAAAATATGCAAATTCAAAGAGATAGAGAGTAGGTTCTAAGGGGAGAGAAAAATGGGAGATAACTCTTGAGGTTTCTTTTGCAGATGATGAAAATGTTCTGGAATTAGTGGTGATATTTGTATAACCTTGAGAGTATATTTAAGAACCACTGAGATGTGTACGTAAATAGGTGAAGATTATTGTTATGAGTTGGAACTAAATGTGCCCCCAAAACCTCCTGTGTTCAGAGTTGGGGCATTTACGTGACTGGATCATGGAGATGCTATACTCATTGGTGGATTGGCCCACCGGAGAATCCATAGCTAAATGTACTGCTAGGAGATGGACTCAAAGGGGTGAGAAATGACCTGACAGGGTAGCTCTCCCTCCCTGGCTCCTCTCTTCTCTCTCTATTTCCCGACTACCATGAGTTGGGTACCTTTTCTTCCACCATCTTCCTCTGCCATCCTGTTCCTGCCTTGGAGCCAGATAACCACAGACTGGAACTGTGAACCAAAATAAACTTCTCCTCCTTAGAGTCGTAGGTGTCAGGTATTTTGTCTCAGTGGTGAGTAAGTAACTAAGAGAATTATGCGATGTGATATATATCTCAATAAAACAAAACCCCAAAAAACCACTTTAGGCCAGATAATGAGTATGATCCAAGGATCTGTGTTGTTCCACAATTTAATTCCAGACCACTCAATCCAGTGTAAGGGACTTGGGATGCCACACTGTCCTCTAAGATAGGAAACGAGAGTTCAGTTATGGGGTAAATCTTGAAAATATTACGCAGGATGGGCAAAGTAAGAGATAGCTGAACACAGAATAGCACTGTGCTGTTCATGCCAACAGGAAACACACTTACACACAGATCATGATACTTACATGTTGTGTGAGGAGACACACCTAGTCCTGGACATGTAGGCAACATGGGTCCTTGGGGGTGGGCAGCGATGAGGATCAGGTATGAAAGAAGGGGGTCTTCAATGGGTTGATGGTGATAATGTAACACAATTGATGACTTTGCCACCTAAGATTATTTAAATATTGTTTTAAAAAAGTCTCAGAAAAGAAATTGGGGAGATAAACCATCTAAGGAACAATGTAAGACAAAATATCAAGACTAATGTTTTTTCCAAGTTATAAGTCAACAGAAAAATGCGGTCACTTTTTTAAAAAATTAAAATTATTTGTCTCATGAAGAATATTAGGTAGAGTTTGATGTGCATGCTTATAATCCCAGCACTCAGGGAGCTGATGCAGGAGGACCCCAAATGCGAGCCCAGCCTGGGCTACCTAGCAAGAGCCTATCTCAAATACATATCATATAGTATTTATTTCTATTGCTCTTTTCTAAGCCTAGCCTTTTTATTATTGTTGTTATTTTTAAAGTTATATGAATACTTTAATGCAACATTTTATTTATTCATGTCATTATATATTCTTAATAAATATTACCTTAATCAGGCAACTTTATGAGTATGCATGTTAGAGGGGAACAGACTCAAAGTGACTAGTTTAATATGAATGCTTAGAGAGTTAATTCTCAGCTATATAATAAATTTCTTTCTTAAAAACCATGTACTTTTCTAACCAGGGGAACAGGAAATATAATTAAAAAGCTAAACAGAGCAGAGGTAGAATAATTTTCTCACCAGCCTCTCAGTAATGATTTAAAAAAACAACTATTCTGAGGATAAAGGCAGATATAGGCCGGAACAAAGAAGTCAACTGAATTGTTGAATGGGGTTCTTTTAACTCATGGCTGAAACAATAGTCTTGAAAGACAAAATACTGGAGAGTGGAAAGGTTTTATAAATTCCGAAAGCTGGCTTTGCACATCAAAAGCCAAAGCTGGAAGGAAGCTGGGCATAAAATTTATCCACAAACCACAAAATAGGAATGCCCAACAAAAGGGGCTGAGACCTGTTCATTACTGAGATAAGGAGCTTATTCCAGAATCCCATCCGTGGGCACTTGTTTTTTGTTCTTTTTTTTTTTTTTTGGCCGCAAGACTTTCAAGATACAGGAAGCAGTGTGTTGATTTACACACAAACCAGCCCTTATTTTGTGAATTAGCACTGTGAGTAGCCCAGATGTATGAAAGAGTTTCCATCCCAAAGTGGGGCAGGAAGTAGGGATGGAGAGAGGAAAGCAACAGAGGAAGATCCTATTGAGTTTCTTTGGGAGGATGTTCAAAGTCCTGCCCCTCTATCCCTATCCTCCTCACCTATGGTTTAATCCCATCATTTGTATAGGAAATGTGTGGTAGCTGTAGGAACTGGGCCCTGAGATGAGAGAGCACTTGATGCTAGCTCCCCAGGTTGGAACCTGGGGAGATGGCAAAGCTATTACAGAGTCATCCTCATCTACCTGCCCCAGTGTGGCACAGCACCAGAACATGGGCACTAGTTGAATTAAGGATATCTCACAGTGTCCTAACAAACTGAGACCCAGAGATCTGTAGGAGAAGAAATACTGTGAGAGGCCTTGGGTCGGGATGTGGAGGGGGAAGAGTGCTGCACTTGGTATCAGGAGGCCTCAGCAGTGCTGTGGACCCCACCAGAGTGCTGAAAGAGTTCTATGACCATGATGGTTGTAAATAAGAAGATAGCCACAGGGCGAAGGGCACCTCCTGTGCCTCACCTTGCTATGAAGCACTTAACTACTCTTCTCATTCTCTACATTACCCAAACTTGGTTGTAATACTCTGTCACTCCTCCTCTAAGGCACAAAAAGCTATTCTCCTCTCCATAAATGGTTGAGTATTACAAAGTGAATTGAATGGGCAAGACGAAATTTTCTACTGTTGGTGGAAGTGAGAGTTTAGTTAAGGGGAAATAGTCAAGGTGGGTAGATTATGCCGCCATATCAAATAAGCCCCAAATCTCAGGCATACAAGATACATCCCATGGATGATCCGGAGCTTGGTTCACCAGCATCCAATGCTGGCGGAGCTGGAACTTGACCATGCACAGAAGTTTGGAAGACAGCCCTTCAGAGTCTTCCACCAGTGATTAAATGCCCCAGTCTAGAGGTGACACATACCACTTCTGCTACTCCCACTCAACTCACTGGCCTGCATCAGTCACAGGCTCCAACCCAGCTGGGACCAGGAAAATGTGTCCTTCTGTGTGTCTAGTACAGTTAGAAACAAAGATGCTGAGTGAACTGCTCCCTTCCCCCAAATCTCAAACATAAACATAAACATTTTAAGGATTATCCAGGCTTCCATTTTAGAGAAGCCCTAAAAATAAACGTTCTCTTAAGGATTAACCAGGGTTCCATCTTCTTAAAGGAGGTACGAAACATAATAACAAAAGCCTAAGAGATTGCCCTGCCCTAGGGGGCAGGGTTCTGACACCAGAGAGAAACTCAGTGGGAGGCACCTAGAAGTCAGAGATGGCTACCCTTTAAATTCAAGGAGCCTGAGTTAGCAAGTATACCATTCTCTTTTCACTCTTCCCTCATGCACACCTTTTGGCCCTTTCATCTTTTGCTACTACACCTTTTGCCCTTCCTGCCCTTTTCCCTTTCCCTTGACCGAGCTGCTACCTTCTTGGAGATCTTCAATAAATGCAGCTATTTTCTACCTACTACAGAATGTAGGCTTGGCAGTTCTTTCCTCATTGTACACAAGAACCTGGACTATTTTTGGCCCACTCAACTGTAACATGTCTAGAAGGTAGTCATCTGGAGCTACGTAGTGGGTAGTACTAGCAACTATCCAAAGGCTGAGAAATTCTTACCCACTGCATGATTTAGGGTGTAAGGACAAAAATAAAATAAATCAAAACAAAATAAGTCAGTACACTTCCCAGCATCCCCCCTCATACACCAATACAAAATTTTAAAAGCTTGAAAAAAAAGGTTAAGTATAGCATAATTGTTTAGAGCATAGAACCCAGGGTTGAATTTTTATTCTGCCACTTGTAAATGGTAGTCTAAGGTTAACCATTTTGACAGAGGATTCCTTAGGGTTGGTTGAAATAGTATATACAATAATTTCCTGTATATGGAGGTGACACCGTATAAATAGCTATCCAGCTATTCTTTTTATCTTGGTTTGTTTTGTTTCGGTTTTGTGTTTTGAGGCAGGGCCTTGCTCTGTAGCCTTGCTCTGTAGCTGGTTGAACTTATGACACTCCTCCTCCTTAGCTTCCCAAGTGCTGGAATTCTAGGTATGTGCCACCACACCTGGCCCTTTTTATCTGTTATGTTATCATTTTTATTTTTATTTATTTATTTATTTATTTGGTGCCGAGGATCGAACTCAGGCCCTTGTGCTTGCAAGGCAAGCACTCTAATCACTGAGCTAAATCCCCAGCCCCTGTTATCATTTTTAATAGTTTATAATCCTAATGAAGTAAGAATGCTGGTTAGTTGGACTCTAGCTAATTGAAGTTTTTTTAAAGTTTATTATTTTTAAAAAATATGGTCAGATACTTAAATTCAGCCAATCACATGTATTTGCAGTGGTGGTCTTTGGGGTCATCAGGAATGGTGAATACTTTGTCCCTCATTCTGGAGTGCCATCAGGCGGAACTAGTGGTCAGCAGTCTACATCCAGCTTTGCATGCTTTGTGGTTAGCAGTCATTGGAAATGCTTACCTGCCTATCCTCAGCCCTCCAAGGTGAGGTCAGGAAGAAGGTGAGCAAGGGAAGAGACTGAGGGAAAAAGCCAGAGTGCAAGTGTGAACCTTGGCAGTGTGCAAACTTCAAACCATAGCATCTGCTTCCCAGAGAACACTTGCAGGATCTCCATGAAGAATAAATGGACCTGCTATCACTTTAGAATAAGCCTGATGTAGGATAGAGGAGATAAAAATAGAGAGAAAGGAGACAAGGACATTGTCATTTTAAAATTGTACTTTTAAGGAAACTTCAGCTTTAAGACATAAAGTTACTCACACTTAGAATGCCTTTTTCACCCCAAGGCCTGTTTTTCTTCCACGCTTCTCACTTCTAAATTCCTAAGAGTCTTCAAGATACAAATAAGTCCACAAATTGGCCCTGTGTTTCTCTTCTGATACTATAAATCCACAAATTCCACAGACTTCCTCCCCCCTCCTTCTTCTCCTTCTCTTCCCCCTCCTTTTTATTGGGGAATAGAACTAGGACCTTCATATTGAATCATATTTCCAGACCTTTTCTTATTTTTTTATTTTGAGACAATGTCCAGCGAAGTCACTAATTTGCCCAGATTGGGCTTAAACTTGTCGGTCTCCTGCCTCAGCTTCCCCAGAGTGCTGGAATTACAGGAGTACACCACCATGCCTGGCTCCTGCACTTCTTTCTGAGTATATTCTTCTTTGATTCTCCTTAATGAATCTGCCTATATCTCTTACTGAGCCTTGCAATTTTCTTTTTTCTTGATGAGTCAAGAATCTACTATGGGGGATCCCCAGTTGCCCAGGAAATATCACAAAGAATCAACAACTTGGACCTGATCTTATTAAAAAGCTTTTGCACAGCAAAAGAAACTACCAACAGAGTGAAGAGACAACACACAGAGTGGGAAAACATTTTTGCCAGCTATTCCTCTGCCAAAGGACTAACATCTTGAATACATAAAGAACTCAAAAAAATCACAACCCCCAAATTTAAAGATCCAATCCAAAAGTGGGCAGCAGAAATGAATAGACACTTCTCAGATGAAGAAATAGAAACAGCAGATAGGCATATGAAAAAATGTTAACATCACTGGTCATTCAAGAGGTGCAAATTAAAACAACCCTGAGATTCCACCTCACTCCAGAAAAAAATGGCTATTATCAACAAATCAGCCAATAACAAATGCTGGAGGGGCTATGGAGAAAAAGGAACCCTTCTCCACTGTTGGTGGGAATGTAGACTGGTGCAACTGCTATGGAAATCAGTGTGGAGATTCCTCGGAACTAGGACTAGAGATTCCATTTGACCCAGGTATTCCACTTCTTGGTATCTTCCCAAAAGAATTAAAAGCATCATACCGCAGCAATATATGCACACCCATGTTTATAGCAGCACAGTTTGTAATAGCTAAATCTTGGAAGCAGCCCAAATGCCCATCAACAGCAGAATAGATAAAGAAAATGTGGTTTTTTAATACAATGAAGTACTACTCTGCCATAAAGAATGATAAGCTTGAGATATTCATAGGTAAATGGAGGTATCTTGAGACCATACTCTTAAGTATAATAAATCGGACACACATGTTTAAATACCGCATAGTTTCTCTGGTATGAGAAACTGAAGTGTATATAAAGACTAAAATGTCTTATACTGGGAAAAGGAAGAAAATGTCCAAATGGGAAAGGGTACAAGGGAGGGGGAAAGGATCAGAGGGACAACAGAAATAAGAACTGGAAGGAAAAAATGGAAACAAAGCTTTTGTAAATAGGGAGG
>PVJO010003729.1:0-15775 GCA_004026905.1 Hystrix cristata | reverse complement strand
CAGTCCATGTCCCATGTTTTGGCTCAGAGCACAGAGGGATCCCCAGTACAGCCTGGAAATAGTGGTACTGTACCCTCCTGCCTCCCACCGTGTGTGCTAGTGTGAAGAGCTTGCTTTCTTCCCTCACTGTCATTCACACGGCTGTCTCTTTTCCTCTGACCACGTTCCTCTTGACCCAGATTCCAGTCCTCTCCAGAGAGGTAGAGGAAATCCCAGGGCCCAGACTCAGAGAACTGGTCAGACCCCTCCCTCCTTTTGTCTTTTTCTCCTCAAAGAGGAGGTTCAGGCTTGGGCAGCAATGAAAGGACTACTTCCAGAAGGCACACTCCTCTCAGAGTCCATGAGTGTATGTAGGCCAAGCCTCTGTGTTCTTTTAATCACTGGAGGCCAAGTACTGTGGTGTGCACAGGATGCTAGAAGCTGACGAGAAGTACCCATCAAGGTGAACAGGATTGGCCTGAGGCAAAATGATGTTCGGGGCAGAGAAGGCTGCTGCTGTTCCCGATACCCCTGCTAACCCCAATCATATTGTCAATTGAACTCAGCCAGAGAAGGAGGCTCCCTTCCGTTAGTTGTGTCACCAAGTTACCCATCCCCCAAGTAACTCCAGGGATAAAACAAAACAGAGGCATAGACAGATTTTTTTCTATAGACCAATCCCCAGTACACATTCTGCAGAGGGAATAAAAAGATGTCCTTCAAGGAAGGACAGCCTCAGAAATTGCCTTCTCTTTTAAAATTAATTTTAAAATCCTGTGGCAAGAGTGTAAGATCCTTTAGCACATCTTACAAAGTACAGGATAAGGTCAACCATAAATAGCAGAATCTTTCCCGTAACTTAGTTTGAAGGAAGAGTGAGATTCTGAGGGGAGGCAGAGAAAGGCACATGGAATAAAAAAGACACTTCACAGGAAAAGAACAACAGAATGTTGAAATAAATTAGAGAAACTTGCAGAGTGCGGATTTAGACCTCCTGTAGGACCCAGATGTCCTCCGTGAATGCTGGGTTTCCGGGCTCCAAGACTCTGTCTCCTGAAGTAGCTGAACCGAAAGAAGTAGGGGAAATTTAGGTTTATGAGGGGAAGCCTGGAATGAGTAACTATTAATCAGGAAATCACACCAGGGTTGACCAGAAACCTTGGAAAACACCTGGGTCAAGGGCCAAGTGTGTGTTTGTGTGTGTGTGTTTGTGTGTGTGTGTGTAAGACATGCGCATATAGGTACACACAGACGTTACTGTTCATAGATACGTGATGAGACGGCAGAGTGGTTTGAAAATCCTTGATACTACAAATGAAAGCTGGGGCAGGCCCAGGCAGAACTAAGTGCCACTGAGGTTTGATTCTGTGGTACAAGAATAGGGCAGGGTGCACAGGAAGCTATTTTCCTGACCTGCCCACTCAGGGTAAGAGAGTGTTGAATCTATGCAATTTATTTGGATCCAGTAATATCAAGTATCTCTCCCCAAACCACCTACTGGGTTTTGGTCACCTGTGACTTTATGGAGACAGCAAAACAATTCATTAAGAGTGACAGAAGCTACACGATTGGGACCTGTGACTTGGAGGCAGTTTTTGTACTTGACTATAGCATTGACTAAATGACAAATAGATTCTTTTATTATGATGGCTTGAAATGCCATCGCTTCTTTTTTTTTCTGATCATGGAAGTACCTTATGATGTTCTCAGGGTTGTTTGATATAAGCCACACTTTGCTGTCCTTCCAGATTGATCAGGACAGGTTGGGGGTAGCCAGGGGCCAATCACTAGTGTGGTGCTTATGGCCTCTGTCTTCTTCAATTGGCCGGTTCTGTGCTGCCTCCTGGCCTCTGTTGCACCCTAAATTTGTTTGCATTCCAGTTTTGCAGAGCAATGGTCACTCCTTTGTCCAGAATCTTGGATGAGTCCCTGTGGACTGTTGTGAGAACTCTCTGGAAAGAGGAAGCAGCAGTGCAGGGCCAGCTGTCCACTCTTAACATGAAGGAGGAGAGAGAGGTGCTCCTTCAAGGAGAATGTGTCCAGTTGGAGACAGCAGCCAGGGAGGCCTGGTGCTGACACGTGGGCAGCCAGAGAGCCTGGGGTAGTGGCACAGCTTTGGCTCCAACTGGAGACACAGTAGGAAGAAGGCCAGAAGGAGAAGGCTGTCTCTGGCATGGACAGCAGCACTTTCGATGCCACTCCTGGTGTGGGCATCACGAGGAAGCAGCAGACAGCAGTGAAGAGAGTTGCTCCAGCGTGAGAGTATGTGCTCTCCAAAATTCCTGTGTTGAACCCTAATAGTACAGAAATGTTGCTTCTATCTGTTACTGTGAGCTGTCTTACAGCTCCAGGCTGATGTGGTTTGGATATATAGGCTAACACTCTGGGTTTGTTTTGATTTGTGTTTTGTTTTGTTTTGTTTTAGAGACAGGATCTTGCTATGTAGCCCAGGATGGTCTTGACTTCTCTATTTTCCTGCCTCGGCCTCCTGAGTGCTGGGATTACAGGTATGTACCACGATGCCCTGACACTTTGGGACTTTTATGTAAAATATATAATAGAAATATTTTATTTTCTTTGTCCACGTTCTTTTAGGTCCACCCTTTGCATGTAGAGTCTTCCTCAATGATGTTTTCATACATTATAGAAACAGTGGTTTAGAGCTAATGAAATGAAATTAAAACAGACCTGGGTCTGGCCATTACTCATAGGTTCTGTGAAAAATTAGTCTTACTGGGGTCTTAGGGGTGATCAGGCTCAGTGATGATGACTCACACTTACGAAGCTCATAAAATACAGATGTAAAAACAAAGATGTCCATTTATTAATGCACATTGAGATTTATATCTGCCAAGGTGACCACGTGCTCACGCCCTTTGGCCTACAAATTCTCTCTCTGAAGGAAAATGACTGGGGAAGCTCATTTATAATCAGGACCACTGCTGGTGAGAGTGGAGCCAGAGCAAGAATTGGGTATGGAGCTGGGGATTTAGCTCAGTGGTTGAAGTGCTTGCTTAGCAAGTGCAAGGTCCTGAGTTTGAGCTCAGTACCTAAATATATAAATAAATAAATAAGTAAATGGGTATGGGAGTCACCTGTTACTAGCAGCTGGCTGAGCTAGCCTGCGGTGTCTGTCTCCACAGTGGGGATATATGTGCAGATCAGAATTGAGAACAGACATCATCTTTAATGGCTGTGCTAAGATGGCTACCTGTGCTAACATCCGCTGGTCTTTACTTTTCAGCTCCCTTCTGCCTATCATATGACTTTATCAGCAAAGCCAACCAACTCTTCAAAAGCCAATACTCTCAATAATAACATGCTGTCTCAGTAATTTGCCAAATGGCCAACTTACCAACTCACTGATCCACTGAAATCTTGCTTCTGTTCACTATGTACAGAGCTTATAACAGACTGTTTGTATGAGATTGTTTCAGTAATCTTTGAGAATTTATTTTCAGTCTTTGATTTATTTGGCAGAGGGAGCTGCTTCACAATAGCTCTCTGAGTTTGTTAGGACAGCTCACTTAAAGGTCCATTTTATATTTTCACCTTTTAGAGCATTGGGCTTCTTTAATGCAGTGCTTGGTAGGTGAATGAGTGAGCTTGCTCTTCAGCTGAGGTTCTTAGCTTCCCTAGTTTTGAGGCCTTATGCCCATCTTGGATTTAAGCCACATTCCTAAATTTGTATATTGGGTCCATTTTATGGTAGGGATTTTTGCTAGTTTCCACATTTGTTGTGGGTATGTAAAAAATGGCATGTGGACAAAAATTTTGTTCAAAAGACTGATAAAGTCAGCAAAAATGAGGAAGAGCAAATTGATATAAAGCTGTATTTAAAGCGCAAAAAAATTTTTTATGTGTATGATAATAAATGAAATGGGCCTGAAATCTGAAACATGCACAAAATATTTATTTGATTAAACTTACTCACAAAGCTATGATGAAGAGTAACAGGAAAGGCAGCGGGCTAAATGTTTTGGTAGAGAGTTTACCTTGTGGTTTTTTTTTTATAAAGCCCTTGACACTGGAGAAATACACAGTGCATAAAACTTGAAATATACAGATTATTCTCATAATTTAATGACATAGAGCCAAAGTGCCATATACACTAGGATGTGGCCAGCCAATGACACAACCACAGCCAAGCAGCGTATAGTGAAAACACAGAAAACTATTTTAGACATGATTTAAGGTACCAGCTTTGGCAATTTGGGGTGAATTAATCTTTCTAATTAAGCAAATAAATTTTTGACACATTGGCTTTTGGTGAATTGGTCACTTGGTGACTTGAATTCTGGTGAATTGATCATTGATAAATTGACTTTCATCAACTTTACCTAAAATTCTTTGGATTATCACCCCCAGTTAGATTACCATCAAATCTTCTCTATGCTTGAACATTCCTAGTTCTTTAAAATGACCTAGCAAGTCTCTGACTGAATCTTACTGTGTTGATTTTATTGTTGACTCTGAGAGAAAACTTTTTTTTTTACCTTCTGAAGAAGCATGCCTTTAAAGCTTGTCCGTATTTGTTAGTTTCTATTTCTTTTATACTGCTGAAGTATATAAAAGATTGGTGTGTAAATCAGTATCACAATTTTTTCTTTACGATGGGAAATATACCTAATCACCCACCTCTAGGGCATCTTGTCTGCACATGGGGCATGAGGAATTGTATTCCACTGTTAGCAACAGATCTCTGGAATCATAGTGTCTTAAAGAAGAAGTTTATTTTTCTCTCGTGTAAATAAAATTTGGATATAGACACTCTAAGTCTGACTTGAGGACTCTGTGCAGTAGTCATCAGTAAGCCCCACCTCGTTCAACAAACCAGCCTTATTTTGTGGCTTCCATTCACAAGGCCACTTCAAGGTCACACACTAGAAATTGCATTTCCAGCTATTGAATCCATTGTTCTGGCAGGACAAATAGAAAGGGGGAAAGCCAAAGGAGATTCTCAGCTGATTCAACACTCTTTTTTAAAGGGCTTTTCCCCTAAGCCCTATGTATTAGAAGCCAAAATTTAGTCATAGAGTTATTTGGTCTCTGCAAGAGAAGCTGGGAAATTCAGTTTTTTCAGCTGGGCATATCACCAAGCTCCCTCCTACCAAAATAAGAATTATGGAAAAGAAGGAGAGAGAATAAATATTGGGTAGACAACCAGCAAGCTCAGCTTTGTTACGGCAGCAAGACTGGGCAATTTCATAGCAAATGTTGAATCAGAGATTAGCCACTCAGGCACACCAGGGTGATATTTCATTTGGGGTACAGAAAAGATGGGTGAGCAACCCTGCCCGCCTATGGGTGTTTGTTCTTGGATTGTGGTGTCCGTTCCCCCCAGTGAGATTGAATAAACACTGACAAAGTCTTAATAACATTCTTCCCCTCTTACATACGTCCATGTAGACTGCACCACAGTAGGTTTGGGCATTGGTGTTGCTGATGAGCTGTTTCCACTGAAAGACGCACACCCTGAAGTTTCCTCTCTAGCTGACAGTTTCACCTTAGGGAAGAGGAGAGAAAATCAGAGCCTCATGACCCTTTTAGGACATTTTATTCTTGCTTCTTTCCACATACCCTTTAATTCAGAGACTAGAGAATGAGGAGCAGAAGGGGACCTAGAGGACATGACAGTGGTCCCAGGATGGTCTTTCTAGTTTCCTGGGATAAAGTCACAGAAGGAAACTCCTTGTAGTCTTCTGAGAGGAAAATTGGGAAGGTGGTCACTCAGTTGAGGTGGGTGTGATATAATAAAGAGCTAGCAGCTACAGGCCTCAGCAGTTTGACTCTGCACCCAAATGGGGACCCTGTTCTTCCCCATTGACCTGTGTGTGTGTGGGTGCAGTAGGAGAAACTCTGCTTTGACACATGTTTTTTACTTAGTATTAGAACCAATGTTCTTAGGTTGTTTTCTGTATTCCCAACTTCTGCATCAACCTCAGAATCCTTTCTAGGCCAGCCTTAGGTATTGAACAGAGATGAATTGGGAATTTGCACACTCATATAATACACACTATAAGGCATCCAAAAAGCACCCAAATCATACTCATAATTCCATAGCAGCTTGCCAAGCTAGAGTGGATAAAGTCATCCCCTGCCCAAGGAGCCTAAACTGTAGTTTAATCAAATAACTGCAATTAAGGATAACAATTGATCTTTAAAATGCATATGAATTCTACATTTTACTCTTCGGTATTATTGTATTCACATTAATATTTTTTAACTGAAAGTTGGAAAGTATGGCTATGTATATTTTTTGTACTTCCAGGGTATACATGATCCAATTTGAACTTCTTTCTTGGGTTGCTTTCTAGTATTGAATACTACTCACTTTCATTGGGTTTAGACATTTTCTAAGACTTCTTGTAACACAGTCACTCCTTGTGATGGTAAATTCTTTCATTGTGTTTTGTTTATTATATTTGTTACTTTAATTTATATTTATTTAGAAAAATATATGTTCTACTTATAAACTATCTTGTTCGTTTTTATACACTACTTACACTATTTCTCTGTAGCGACTGACAAACTTTTTCTGTAAAGAGCTAAATAGTAAATATCTTTGGTTTTGCGCTGTATACGGACTGAGCTCTGCCACTGTAGTGTGAAAGCAGCCATAGACAATGAATAAGTGAGTTGAGTGTAAATAAATTTCAATAAAATTGTATATATAACAGGCAATAGGGGAGAATGCTGGGGCGATAGTAGAGTAGGAATTGTTGTCATGTAGACAACTGCACTGGCAAAACCCACCCTCTGTAACTGATTTGGAAGTCTGGAGTCTGTTTAAGGCTGACAGCATCCAGGGGAAGGCTTGGACAGTGAATTGCAGTTAATTTTAGATCATTTCAGCTCTCAGCCTAGTGGCAGGTACCATCCTCCTCCCTCCCCACTTTCTAGCCCTACAGCAGGCAGCTCTGCATGTGCTCCTGGAGCCAGAGTGAGCAGGAGGAATCCTGGCCTTCAGCTTCAGAGGTCTGTGCTCTTATCATGGATTGGCGATCCAGACCAGAGGTGCAGAGAGCTCCCCTAGTCACTGTTGTCACACACCACTCCACCCTTGACTTGGGAGAGCCCTTTCTCCTCAAAGGGAATTTTCAAGGGACGTAATGGGCCATTATCCATGCCTCCTTTATCACCCTCCCCTCACCTTTTTGGAGTTATTCACTAAAGACTAAGAGATTTGAGAGCAACTGCATGTATGGGGAAAGTTAGAAAATGACCATGTATATCCAGGGTGTTAGCTTTTTGTTGTTGGGACAAACACTTGAGATAGATCAACTTAAAGGACAAACGGTTTATTTTGCCTCATAATTTCCATGGTTGCCCCAGTCACTTTGGGGCCTAAGGTGAGGCAGAATATCATGGCGATGAAAGCTTATGGCAGAGGAGGCTGCTTATCCTGTTGTGGCCAGAAGAGTAAGGGGGATACAAACAGAGAGAGGGTCTAGGGTGAGGCACACCTCCAGTTAGGCCCTACCTTCTAAAGTTTCCATCACCTTTCAATAACCCATTACTCTATGAGTCCATGAGTGGATTGATCCATTCACGAAGTCCAAGGCTTCATGACCCAGTCATCTCCCATAGGCCCCAGCTCCAAACACTGCTGCACTGGAGACAAAGCCTTCAACACATGAGCTTTGGGGGGACATTTAAGATCTGAGCCATAACAGCCAGCGAAAAGCATAGACTCAGAAAAGACCTGAGAGGAGCTGAAGTTTACAACTCAGGCTGATCCTTGTCACAGAGAGAGCATAAAATGATTTTTTTTTAAACTCCAAAGCAATACTATACCAAAAAAATAGCAAACTCTGGGGAAAGGAGGGAATCTGGTTTCCAGAGTTACTATGTTATTGAGTTCAAATGTCTAGTTTTCATGAAAAAAGTCACATGGCATACAACAAAAAGGGAAACCATGGCCCATTCAAAAAAAAAAAGTCCCTGGAAGAACATGTGGTGGTGTTGCCAGTCAGCCTAGGGTTCTTTTGCTTGATTCATATGGAAATCATGAATTGGCAAAGCGCGACTCTGCTGGCAGTTCTGATGCCACCAGATGCCACCAGATAATGCTGGATGCCAACAGCTGACACATCCCACTGCTAGTCACTGCTGCTGCTGGCCACCACCACCCAGTACCGGCTTCTGCTGGACACTGTAGGTTGACTCTGCTGGGTGCTGTTCTCTGCTGCTGATCTTCGCTGGCTGCTGGTCTGTGGAGCTGTTCAGTGCTAACACCTCCTAGTATTCATTGCTCTTTATTTTGAACCAACCACTCTGTGTACGCTGCTCAGGATAAGAATTCTAAGTGGCTTTATAGGATGTTTAGAGGTCACATTACCCAAGAAATAAATCATAGGCAGGTTTACAGTATCACTAAAGTGAGTCTTTTTTAAAAAAATAGGGCCTGTGCTGCAGCCCGGGGGGTCAGCACAATGGAGGGAGCCCTTGTAGATTAACTGAGAAGTATGTGGGGAGTGCTGCTTATATAGCAGCTGTAGGTCCATGATTGGTCCACGTATAGGTCTATAATTGCTACAAGGCTCCAGGCCAGCTCTTCTGTCCATGATCTAGTGTGGGGGCAGGCTAAAACAAGGGAGTCTTCTGGAAGCCTAGCTATGGGGGGTCAGGGATGTTAACAATGGGCCTAGATCTCTCCCTCCTGGATCATAACCACACCAGGGTGCCCCTCCCCCTTCTTTAGTGAGGCAGCAGCAGCATCTGAAGTGGGAGGAATGGGGGAGGGGCGCTGTGCTGACAGTGAAGCTGCACTTGTGTTGGAGTGGACTGGAGGAGATGGGCAGCTAAACAGCCAGGGAGGACATCAAAGCAAGTTTTCCCAATCCACTGTGGGGAGGAAAGAGTGAAAGAAATTGAGGGGGAGGGGCATGGCAGCCTTAGGCCAAGCCACTTTACCTCCAGCCAGCTTGAGGAAAAAATAGGAGGGTCAGGCGCTTCTGGTCTGTTTCCATGGCAAACCTACTAGACAAAAACTTTAAAACAAGTATTCTGAAGACCTTCAAGAAAATGATAAATTTAAAAAATGCAAATATGTACCATGAAAGAGATTGAAAACCTTAAATGAAGTAAACAAAAAATTCTGTGAGAAGTACAATAACTGGAACTAAAATTCACCAAAGGGATTGAGAAACAGACTTGAGCAGGTAGAAGAAAGAGTCAATGAATTTAAAGGTCGGACAATGAATATTACTGACTTTGAGGAACAGAAAAGAAAAAAAGTGAAGAGAGTCTGAGGTACCTGTGGGACCAACATGTGTGTGGTGGGAATTTCAGGAGAAGAAGGGAACAAGAAAGAGGCAGAGGAAATGTTTAAATAATGACTGAAAATTTCCCAAATTTGATGGAAAGCATGACTACAGACTTTTAAGGAGCTGAAAAACCTCCAAGATGAACTTGAAGAAACTCACACCAAGACCCATTATGTTCACTCCTGTAAATGACAAAGACGAAGAGAAAATCTTGAAAGCTGTAACCAAGCAGCAACTTGTCATACATGCACACAGAATCCTCATAAGGTCATCAGCAGGTTTCCCACCCAAAACTTTGGAGGCTTGACCTAGTAGGCCACTATATGCAAAGTGCTGAATAAAAAAATCTTTGACCAAGAACTCAGCAAAATTCTCCTTTAAAATTGAGGGAATAAATTAAGATATTCCCAGAAAAACGTAAGCTGAACTTTAGAACCACTAATCTAGGTAACTTCTAGGCCTCAGTTCTTTATTCAGAGAACTAGTTTTATGAATATGAATATATACATATATATATTTAAGTACTGTATATGGTTGAATGCTTTTATTTCATATTTACCTTTTTACTTAAAAGTAATGAAATTGTATTAATAGCTAAAAAAATAAAAATTGAGGTAATTTGGAACCATAAGACCTGCTCTACAAGAAAGGCTCAAGGGTTGAAACAAAGGTATACCAGATGGTAGCTTGAAGCTGGAGGAAGAAATGAAGATCTCAATAAAGGTAATTACAAAGGAAATTACAAAAGTTAGTGTTATTGTAAGAATGGTTTTTATAAAACCAATTTTGTATTTGACATGATTTAAAAGACTAATACATTAAAAATTACTCATCTGAAAACTAGTATTATTATAACTTTGGCTTGCAACTCTACATCTCATTTTCTACGTAATTTAAGAGACTAACTCATTTAAAAGAATTTTTAGTTCTTACTTCTGGGCACTGCTATGGTTTGGATCTTCAGTGTCTCTCCAAGCCCATGTGTTAGAAGCTTGGTCCCCTAGTACTATTCCCTGCTGGTGGAATGTTTGAGAGGTAGGGATGAGTGGGAAATCTTTGGGTCATTGGGGTGACAAATTCCAAGGTGCTATTAGAACACAGGTTTCTTTCTCGTTTTCTTGCTTCCTAGTCAGTGAGTTTTGCTTTACCATCGCTCTTGCCATGATGTTTGGCTTTGCCCCAGGCCCAAAGCAACTGAACCAACAAATCATGGACCTCTAGAACTGTGAGCCAAAATGAACATTTTTCTTTTTGTAAGTTGATTATTTCAGGTATTTGTTACAGTCATGTGAAACTGTCTGACAAAAAATGTGTAAAGATAGAATTTTGTGACACCAACAACCAACGAAAATGGGGATAGAGTTGTAAAGGAGTAGGTTTTTTTTTTTTTGTATGTTATTGAATACCATAGTATTCATATTAGTGTTTAATTTCACAATATACTATGGTTTTAGTATGTTTTGTTTCACCACAAAAGTTTGTGTGTTGGGAACACAGTCCCCAGGTGTTTGCAACTGGGAGGTTGTGGAACCTTTAGGGTGTGGGGCCTGGCAGGAGGTCCTTAGGCCATTGGGGTGTGCTCTTAGAAGGCAGCTCTCCAGGAATCCCTTGGGTTTTCCTGAGAGGGTTGTAAAAGGACCAACCCAAGCCCCTCCTATCCCCTCTCTGCTCCTAGTTCAAGAGGTAATCACTTGTTTGCCCCTAAAGGTGCTCCTGCCATGCTATCTGCACCAAAGGGGCAGGCTTTTCCAATCCTGCATTATGCCATTGGACTTTAAATCTTCAAAACTGTGAGCTAAACAAGTCTCTATATTGTAATTGGTCTGAGTCAAGTATTTCATCCTGTTGACAAAAAAAAAAAAAGCTAATGTGGGTTTGTAAATATAATCCTTATGGTCATCAGGAAGAAATTAGCTGTAGAATACACACAAAAGGAAGTGAGAAATTTAAATATTCCATTACAAAAAATCAATTTAATGAAAAAGAAGAAAGGAATATGGAAATGAGAGACAAAAATGTTATATAGAAAACAAACAGCAAAATCACAGAAGCAAGACCTGTTTTAAAAATTGGTTATCAATTTAAATGTAAATGGATTAAACTATGAATTCAAAAAACAAAGATTGGAAGAATGGATTTAAAAAAATAAGATCAGGACTTCCCAGAAGATAGTGGAGAGGTAAGCAGCAATAAATCAGCATCTCCAAGATTTGGAATCCAGATACTGGAAAATAACAAGTTGGGGAAGAAAAGAAGGAAGGCGGTGGATTCCTGGGATCCAGGAAGGGTCTGAAGGGAAAATTGGAGCCTACAGAGAAATTGAAGAGCCAGACCACTACACAGAAAAAAGAAGGGGAAATCTGCACTTTCTCCCCAGCACCTAGCCTCTGGTGAGAGAAAGGAAGATTGAATCGCCAGAGATCCAGTAAAAGCAGGCAACTCCAGAGGCCTTCCAGGAGAAACACACCGTGGAATGGAGCAGTGGCTGCCGTGCACTTCAGTGGCTGGCAAGTGACTCCAGTGCCTAGAGAGGGCCCCTACTTGGATGCCATTTTCAGGAGGGGCCAAGTGAACCTGGGCTTGCATCTCCACAGGTTGGCTTCATCTCAGCGCTTCCAGTGTTAAAAATCCCACAGTGACTGGGCAAGGGACATCCATGGGAGATGTCCATTGTCAGGGAACCGTAGTCAGGCTGGCAAAAGACACCCAGAGTGTTATAAACTAAATGACTCAGGTCCCACTCCCATGACCAGAGGCCAGGTTCAGCCTGAATATTGTAGATTTGAAAGCCCCAAACTGGCACACCACCCTAATCCTACTGCCAGTTTGCTGGGATTATCCAGCGCAGACAAAGGATCTGACTATCTTCCTTGCCTCCCAGTGAGAGTAGGATCATGCTTTGAATTGGACACTGCCACAAAACCATAGACCTCAGAAGATAACCACACACTTGAAATCACAGAGAAATTTCTCTCCTTTTTTCTTTGCTATTGGTCTTTTTTTTTAAATTTTATTTTAATGGTACATTTTAGATATACACAGTGATAACATTCATTATAGGGGATTTGTACCTATACATGATATATCTTGTTGCTATTGGTCTTTTTAAAAATTTTTGTTCATTTTTTTGTTTTCATTTTTCTTTTTGATTGCTTATTTTTGTTTCTTGTGAGTATGAACTTTTAGTTTTTTATTTTGTTTTATGCTTGTTTTTGTTTTCTCCTTCTTTCCTTTCCTCTTGTCATCTTCACATTTTCACTAGTTTTTTTTTTTTTTGTTTGTTTTTTGTTTTTTGTTTTTTGTCCTGGGGATCAAACTCAGGGCCTTGTGCTTGCTAGGCAAGCACTCTACCACTTGAACTGAATCCTTAGCCCCTTCACTAGTTTTCTGAGGCTTGAGTAATCTTCCTTTTTCCTTAAGCCTTGCTTCTAATCACTTTTTCTTCTTTTATTTCTCTATTTTTGCCTCTTTTTCTTTTTAAGTTTTCTCCCCTTAGGGTAAAATTGCTCTATTGTGTGACTATTCATAGTGTGTAATTTTCTGATCTGTCTTAGATTTTGTTATATAACCACACATCTTATACTTAGGGTTAAAGGTGGCAAATTTTTAGCTATCATAGTTTGTCATTTTCCAGTCTGTGTTTGATACTATTGTTATTACTGATTGTAATACCTTTGCCAAGATGACATACTTGTTGAGATCAATTGATCTTCCTTGTATGCCAATACATAGATTGTCTGGGGGTCATAAGCAGTACAACAGCCTAATTCCAAAGAACTGGGTGCTAGGCCAAACAGGCTGAAACCTTTCATCTCTAATAAACAGAAGAGGCAGGATCCTGGAACAGACTCAAAGGCCAAAAGTTAGCAATACCTAGAAGATATCTCTGAAAGGTATTAATTTCCTTAAGAGATGTCAATACTAGTAGTAAAGCTACCTACCACAAGCAATTTACAAGTCTCAACACAGAAAACAAATAAAGAAAAAAAATAGAAAATGAGAAAACACAGAAGCAAGAGGCAAAACAACACCTCCAGGTTGCCCAAGACAAATCCAGGGGGCACTGAGGTGGAAGAAATCAAAAGTCACCCAGCTGAACTTTCTGAAATGGTAGTAGTGGAAGTAACAAGACAGAAAATTAAAGAAATGATGACCATTATGAAGGAAATGGTTAGTGAAACTACAATAGATACAGGTAAAAAGAAAAACAGAGAGGCTTGGGAAAGATAGAGAAACCATGAATGCCCAACATGGGAAAGAAGTGGATGCCATAAAACAGATTCAAATAGATATCCAGGAGATTAAAAATTCTTTTGAAGTTGTACATAGCAGAATCAATCATTGTGAAGATAGAATATCAGATCTAGAAGAAAGTGTTGCAGTTGGCAATCATCAAATGAAAGACTTCTTAAAAATAGCAAGAGACCATAAAAAACCAATCCAACAGCTTCTAGACAATGCAAAGAATAATATAAGATTAATTGGAATCAATAAAAACCAGAAGATAGCACAAAGGACATAAAAAACTTGTTCACAGAAGTAAGAGCAGAAAACTTTCCAAGCATGGGAAAAGAATTTAATATACAGATAAGTGAGGCATATAGAACTCCAATTAGCCATTATTAGGAAAAGAAACAACAACAACAACAACAACTACTACACCAAGGGATATAATAGTCAAAATTCCAGAAATTCAACACAAGAACAGATTTATTTCACAAGAACAGAAGTATTTCAATCCCTAAAAGAGAACATCCTCCAAGCTAGAGATTGAGTGTATCCTGCAAAGTTATCTTTCAAAATTGATGGAAAAACAAAATGCTTCCATGATAAAGAAAACCTAAAGAAATTCATGACCACTAAACCAGCACTCCAAAAAGTTGTGAAGGATATTCTAGACAGAGACAACAAAGACAAAAATTCCAAGAATCTCAATAGAATGAATTGAACAGGCAAGGCAAGGAATTAAATGGAAGGGAAAGAAAAGGAACCAACAAGAGGAAAATAATATAATGACAAGTATAAGTCAGTACCTATCTGTGATAACCATCAGTGTGAATGGTCTTAATTCATCAGTCAAATAAAACAGATTGGCAAATAGATCAAGAAAGATCCAACAATATGCTACATACAAAAAAACAGATTTAACGCAAAAAGAAATTCTTAGTCAAAAGATGGAAAACAATACTCCATGCAACAGGAACCCAGAAAAAACCAGGGGTAGCTATTCTATTTGCAGACGAAGTATATTTCAAGCCAATATTAATCAGAAGAGACAAAGAAGGTCATTACTTACTTGTTAAGGGAACAGTCCAAGAGGAAGAGATAACAATCATAAATATAAATGTGCCAAATACTGCCAAACCCACCTATACCAAACAGACACTAATGGATATGAAAAATCAGATAAGCATTAATACAGTCATAATAGGGGACCCCTCAGTACCTCAGTGTCACAGATAGACAGATCAACTAGATAAAAAAAAGTCAACAAAGAAATATCAGACCTGAATCAAACCTTGAACAAATAGACTTAGCAGATATCTACAGAGTATTCCACCCAGCAACAACAGAATACACATTTTTCTCAGCAGCACATGAGACTTTCTCCAAAATAGAGCACATACTAGCTCATAGAATAGCTTAAGTAAATGCAAAGGAGTTGAAATTATCCCTTGCATATTATCAGATCAGTGCAATGAAATTAGAAATAAATGGCAAAAGAAACCACAAAAACTATATAAACCCATAGAAATTAAATAACACCCTTTTGAACAATCAAAGGGTCACAGATGAAATTAAAGAAGAAATCAGATAGTTTCTATAATTAAACAATAATGCTGATATGACATACTTGAACTTACGGGATGTAATAAAAACTGTCATAAAGGAAAACCTCTGGAGATGAATTCCCACATCAGAAAAACAAAGCAAACTCAAATAAACTGTAGTCTCAAATTTCTAGAAAAAGAAGAGCAAGTTAAACCAAAACTCATACAAGGAAGGAAATTATAAAGATCAGAGCAGAATTTAATGCAATTGAGACTAAGAAAACAATAAAAAGAATCAATGAGTCAAAGAGTTTGTTCTTTGAAATATTGAATAAAACAACAAACTCACTGAGAAAGAAATAACAGAAGTTATTCCGTTCACAATTGCATCGAAAAAAATGAAATACTTAGAAATCTATCTAACAAACTAAGTAAAAGATCTTTTCATTGAAAACTACAGTACTCTAAAAAAGGAAATTGAAAGATATCTCAGACAATTGAAAGAGATCTCAGACAATGGAAAGACATCCCATGTTCGTGGGTAGGAAGAACCAACGTAGTGAAAATGGCCATACTTCCTAAATTACTATACAGATTTAATGCAATTCCAATCAAAATTCCAATAACATACTTCACAGAATTAGAAAAGGCAATCATGAAATTTATCTGGAACCAGAAGAGACCAAGAATAGCAAAAACAATTCTGGGCAACAGGAATAAGGCAGGGGGCATCACAGTCCCCGACTTGAAATTATA